>NW_023591350.1:254773-293274 GCF_014843425.1 Jatropha curcas | reverse complement strand
CCCTCCAAAGACCGAACCTGTATCCAGAAACACATCCAAACCTTAGCTTCTCATCCACTAAAGTACCAACAGACTCCCCAACATGCAGCCATGGGCTAAATCGAAGCTTACTGACTAATCATAAAACCTCGTTGTACAACTGGAGGCCAGAATTAATGGATGGATTAGAATGAAATAGAGTGCCATTGGCCGCCACAAAGGACTGCTAAATAGCTGAAACTAGGATGAGATGGTTAAATGAAAATAGAAGCTCTCAGCCACGGGGGAAGCGGAACCTGGCTCGCGCCGACCATCAGGAGTACCCGGCGATGAGCATTTCCGACAGTCCCATCTTAAACCCTAAACCAACGAACTGACATGCCTTCTGGGAAACTGCTTCTGAGCTTGGAAGCCTTAGAAAAATGAGAAGAAAAAAGCTGGAATATAGTTGGAAAAGTCTATTACTGCCTCGGAAGAACTACAAACAAGGAAGTATGGTGAGAACATGGAACTTCCTTGTCCTTGTTCCCACCAGAAGACAAAGAAATTAACGCTACAAAATTCAGAATGCACCATCACACATGGACAAAGTTTGAATGAGAATCCACTTTGTCACCCAAAAACGCACCTGAAATGTAATGATGAGATGCCCTCACCTACGTTTGGCCCTGAACAGCGAGCTCCCTTGACTCAGATTGGTATTTTCAGCAATCTTTGGATTGGTCGCTCCAAGCATTATAAGATGGTTTGTAAAGCTTAGGAATCGTTTCCAAAATGAAGAAATTGGGGAAGGACATATGCAGATCGCTATTCTAACTAACGCAGTATCCAATTAATAAATATTGAAGTGGAATGTTCACTACAGAAGGGAAACATGGAAAACCACTAAAACAAAAGACAAATGAGCACCATTCCATCCTCGTTCCTTTCGAGGTGGAGAGCCCAAAGCTGCTCAATTTGAATCAATTTCCGACACACCTACGGAACAGGAAGAGTTGACATAAATAATCAAGAAATTATACCTACCTATAGGTTATCCAGTCACAAAGCTATCAAAAGCAACATAAGTTACTTTGCCTAGCGTTCCAAATCGCTTCATATAGCGATAACCTACAAAAACTAAAGGTGGACAGACTTCAATCGGCCAGTTGGGTACGAGCTCCTAAAGATAGACTTTCATTACAAGAACAAGAATCTAATGCTGGGTTCAATGGGAACAAATGAAATAGCACCACATATTCCCCACGAATCACTTATACTGTTGGAAATTTGGGACAATCAGCCAAAGGAGGCAATCATACTGATCTCGCATGCCCATTCCTGGTGGTGGTGTTTTTCGCGCCTTACCCCCCCAGGGAGTGAAAACAAAAAGAGTCGAAAAAGCAAATTTTACATAGAAAGCCCTTAGAGGTCTTTATGGTGACGCTTAATCACTGATTTATGGCTGCCTTATTAATATCTGAAATCTTAATTGTACAAATGATTGTTTACCATTGGAGGGCATTTGGCAGCACATGGTTTGCTGGTACTTTTTCTTTTTAAAGAAACCGTCTAAAACCTGGGGTGCGTGACAATACAATGTGGTCCATCATGCTCCAACGCGAGAAGCTGAAACATCAACCACATACAAAACTCCTTACCATATTCAATTCTCATGGGATTGAATGCAAAAAAAAAAAAGGTTCGAGCACTTGCGAATACAATGGGCCTATACGTTACGATCACATCTTTTTTATGGACTTAAAAAGCTTTTAAAAATATCTATCTCTTTCGATCCTGACTTTTTCTTAGAAATGAATGAGACAGAGTTCTGTGGAATATCTGATGAAGGTTGAGAATCAAAACCTCCAAAAGAACAAAGGAATTGTTCAAGAACACAACAACAAACCTTGTCTGATCGATTTAAAGCATCGTAGAAGAGGACAAACCGTCACTACAGATCAATCCAATCCTAGAATTATCTTTATAGGGAGTCTAAAGTATTTGAGTTTTTCTTTTCATTTATCATTTCCATTCCCTTAAAAGTTTTACTCATTACAATTCAAGTTTTGTAAGATCTAGTGTCTTTTGTACACAAATTTTGTCTTATCAAATAAAAAGGACAGTTTACGTTCCAATCATGTTTTTACTCTTTCCCCTAATCCTTTCTGATGAAACACGCAACAAAAAAAAAATCAAAAAACGAAATAATAAAAATAAAAATGAAAACAACATTTATGATGATAAAAAAGATAATTAATAAAATTGGCAAAGGAAAACAATGCAAATTCATTTGCTCTGCAGTACAAAATCAAAGCTGGGGGCATCCTAAGACACTGCTACCAAATCAAAGGGGAAGTTTTGAGGGTAATATATTGGAACAGGAATATCACAAGAGCAAAGGGTAACGACAGACATTCAAACAGCTACCGCCGGAGGACACAAGCCGATTGCATAGGGAGTTAGGAGGCCAGAAAATGGTTTCTCCGAAAACCCAGGAATGGACAGATGCTCAAACAGAGAGAGTGTCTGAATTTTCAGAGCTTAAACAAGCGACAGAAATAAAGAAGTTATTGGAAAAATTGGGATTAGGTCTGCAACAGAAGTCTTGCAAATGCTTATCTCATACAGCTACTGCACGTCATATCAGAATCAGTTTGCCCGCATCTCGAAATTCTATATATTGAAGAGAGGACATGCTTCTTACAAGCCAATAAAGCAAAAAGGAAATAAGGAACAAAAGGACCACCTGGATCAAAAAGGTAAGCAAAACAAGCAAAAGAAAAAAAGAATGGGTCTCAAAGAACTATCTACACACAAAAGAAAAAAAGAAATACAAATGTGACAAAGCCACTACAGGAAATCAAGATTTGTCAAAAACGGGTACAACACTGCAAGCTCTCCGTTAAATTCAATGCCCATCAAGGAGTAGAATGACAAAATCATTTCGGCCATAAGGATAAAACGACACAAAAGCGGTTCTGCTCACCTATTGAAACTGCAAATTAAATAAGAAGCAAGTACTATGAGTCCACAATATTGAATGACAACGAATCACCTGAAAATCGAGCGCCACAAAACCTATGAGCACCGAGTAACAAGTGTCACCTCATAAAACAAGGATTCATACTCTCACAAATAATCAGCAACGAAAAGCGAAACAGAGATAAGAGTCGTACCATCACAAAACTTATAGGGAGAGAGGCAGAACCATTGAGGAATAAGTATTTCAAAATCAGAGAAGATAAAGTTTCATCAAGAACACAAGGAAATTCAAAATTAACCTCAAGAATTCAAAAACAGATGGCAAGACCACAACTCAAGTCAATAAAAAGCTTCTTTCAAACACTCAAAGCGAGCCAACTACATAGTTACGCACCTCAATCAAATGTGGTGGTATTCAAAACTCTTGTGTGAATACAAGTCATAATTTCAGTCAACCAGATGGTAAAACCACTACAACAACAAAGTCAAGATTCGCCACTAGAGCTCGAGTCAATAAGTTGAATATTCAACATATCAAAGTTAAGGGAAGGAATCCCTGCGACAGAAATCAAGCCAAAGACAATGAAATTCTGACAATGCGAACACTCAATAATCGGGAATGAAACTCCCGCATAGTACCACATCACAATAGGGAAGGAAAATGCCACCCAAAGAACTTCAAAAGCCGGTAGGAATCCCGCCGATGAAATCACATGACTCTATGATGAATATTCTGCACATCGAGGACACATCAAAGTTCGGCGAATGGAAATTATCGTAAAGACATCCAAGCCGGGAAAGGAATCCGCCACGAAATCAAGCCAGAAATGAATTTCGTGCAATCAACTTATCAAGATCGGCGAATTTTGGGAGAGGCATCACTATAAGCGACATCTAAAAAAGCCATCCGGAAGAAATACCCACCGAAGAAATCAAAGTCAGAAATGAAATTCTGCATCAACATACAAAGATGGCGAAGGAATCCCGCAAAGACAAATCAAAAGCCGGGAAGAATCCCCAGCAAGAAATCAAAGTCAGCCAAAATGAATATCTTTATTATATCATAAGTGCGGGAAATGAGAATCCCCGAAGAAAATCAAATCGGAAATGAACTCCACAATCAGCATTAAGGCGGAATTGAAATTTTGCCCCAACAGCAAGTCAGGAAAATAAATATTTCGGCAGACCAAAAGACGGAAAGGAAATTATATGCACTAACATCAAGTCCACGGAGATGGAATTCCGCACCAGCCGAGCACGAAGTTCGCATCCCAGAAGGAACTATGGAAGACCTGATTACTCCACACTGGCCCCGAAGAATCCACTTTGGAGATGTAGGCAAGGCCGCAAAGGCTCGGTCACAAACCATAAAGTTTGCAATACACATAAAAAGCCAATTTTTTCCACTCTTTGGCCCAATATAAACACAATAGGAAAATATATATATACGGAAAAAAAGAGAAAGAAAAGAAAAATAAAAAAGCCTGGAGTTTGAAATACCCTGTAGAGATTTTCATAACACCGAAAAGGGCGGCTTACAAGGCAAGAAATTGAGCCCGCTAGGCTGAAAACCCGAAAGGGCGGTCTAGGCAAAAAAGTTATGGGCAAAGAAGCCTGCTAGAAGTACCAGAAAACCCAAAGAAGCGGCTAACTAAGGCAAAAAAAAAAAAAAAAAAATTGGGACTATTCATGAAATTCTTTTAAGAGAAGTCACATTTTTGTAGAGATAAACACATGCAAAAGTATGTCCTTAAAAGAAAAAGAAAAAAAAAAGGCGCTTTCACAGGTCTCATCGGCGAGTATATATCATTTTTTCAGGAATGACTGATGTTCCATTCGAGGCAATTCACTCAAAGAAAAATTGAGTACCTCATAAATCGAGTCTCCAATGAGGTCCTCATAAAATCAAGTGCCCATCACTAGTGGGTCATTTTCCGGCACACAAACGAGTCACAA
This sequence comes from Jatropha curcas, assembly GCF_014843425.1. Next base: position 288,375 of record NW_023591350.1, on the reverse strand, counting down.
AAATACGAGTTCATACTACCCAAAAGTTACGTATTTGAAAATAAGGAGTTCAACCTTTGAGTATATCGCGAAAATATAGTCTAATTCTAACAAATCAAATCACCAAGGTTTCAAAAAACAACCCTAAATGTCAAACACAATCGTATGAAGAGGTAATTCATTAATACACTCGTACTCACACTCGGATCCATCGTTTCTTCGATCCCTTTCAGAACGCAGCGATGATATCCACACAATTGTCCGGTCATAATAGTGGACTTTGTTCTCTTGATTCCTCAATCGAATTGGACAAGTAACAACACCAAGTGTTTTTGAAGTATTCCATGGTCAGCACATTCACTGGGGGGCAAGAAGTGATAAAGAAACACTTCAACCATATCCTCCCATCACAGAAGTAACCACACGGAATTTTTTAGTCTTTCATTAAGAAGTAAATTCTATTTAACAACCTAATAAGATGGCAATCAATTCTCTCAGAGGGGCAAAATCCTCCAAGTCCAGATTCAGGGGCAGTTGTTATCACACATACAAAAAAAAACATATTCACAACCCAGGTTGAAACCCAACCATCGTCAACCTATTTTACAACAAACCACAGGGTAAGAACCACGGTTAATGGTTAAACTTTTTCCTACATAAAAACCTAGGAGGTGAAACCCTTAACCAAATAACCCAACCGTTTTTTCCATCCAAAAAGCAAGCCATTTGATGCATTTGCGACTATTAGGTGGACCCTTGGTTCTCAAAGAAAAAAAAAAATATAAAACAAATACTTTCCTTTTCACAGCCTCATTAAGAGTGCACAAGACATAATTTTCAAGCCCCATCATTAACGAGGTCACATCTTTTCCAAAGACACTCATTAACGAAGGCCAAAATCCATCTTTCAAACAACCCCTCATATCAAGAGGCACATCTATATACAAAGTCCTCTAAGAGGCAAAACATCTTTTTCAAGCCCTCATTAAGAGGCAAAACATCTTTTTCAAGTCCTCTAAGAGGTCCAAAACAATCTTTCAAGTCCTCAAAGAGGCTAAAAACAATCTTTAAAGTTAACAAACAATAAATCCATGCATTTGATAATTTCAATTGTCAAAAAAAAAAAAAAAAAAAAAAAAATACCAACGGTCCAGGCGGCTTTCCCTCCTCTGCCACAATGCTACAAATATTAAGCTCCTATATCAAAGCACCAAGCCACTATGAGCCTCTCTAAATCATTTTTATGATAGCCAGTGGGGGCAAACTAGTGATACTGCTCAAATTTTTGAGGCTCAACAGCTTAGTATTTCCCCGGACTGCCGGATATAAATTTTGCTAACAGTACAATTTGACTTTTTTTCTACAGTAAAATTTTAACTTATTTGGCAAACAGCTCCGACCGGATCCGAAGACCATTTTGGACAGATTCAACTGAAAGTATGCCAATAATGGTACTTAAAACGTCGCAGAATGTCGCGAGGATCACGGAACAGGATCCCGGAATATTTTTCGGAAGAATGCTGAAACTCTGAAAAACATCCTCTGAAGTGAAAGGCCCAAGGGCCGCCGCCGAGCACGGCGGCTACCGGTCAGCCGAACATGGCGAGCACCGTGCCGTCCCCCCCACCGGCCAGACGGCACTGCAGCAGCCAGCCGGTCATACGCGGCAACCGGTTCGGCGGCAAGCTGCCGAGCCACTAGGCCCGTTTTTGGCCTATAATGGCACAACTTACATCTTCATTTTTGGCCACTCCTGTCTGTGTTGACGGACGAATCTCCACTCACACGCTTTTGCGATCTTTTACCAGCTTTTTTGCAATTTTTTAATTCAGTCTTTAATTTTCTATTTTTATTGGTGTTAGTGATACTTGGCCACATTAAAATTAAACAAATTCTAATTAATTAATTAATATATTCCCCAAGCGAGTGAAGCTTAAATCCGGAGTATAAGAAGCGGTCGTCGATTAAAATCAGGTACTTAAACGAACTCTAGTTCTATTAGTTAATTTAGCAACTTCATGCATGCTTCCTCATTCCTACTCCTAATAATCTATAAACTGCAAATAATGTCATTCATATCAATAATTTAAGACAAATTAACTGCCTCAAATCAAATATGATTAAAGCTTAAATACCCACCCGGATTAATAATAATCCGTGGTATTAATGCAAATTCGACAATATTGGCTAAAAAGCCTAGTTTAATTAAATAATATAACAGGTTTAATTGCCTTTAAATATTCGAAACAGTCGGCTTAAGTGCCAATTAATCAATAATTGATGGCAAAAAGCACCTTAATCAATCCGTTTTTGTGCAACAATTTGCCTACAATTAAATCAAACCACATTTTGGACAACGAATTGCCCACGGTTTCAATCAATTTTTGGCAAGAACAATTGCCTATAAATTAGATTAACCACTGTCTAGCGACAAATTTGCTTAAATCCAGAAATTCTTTGAGCAAAATGCCTTAAAATAAATCAAACTCATATTTAGGCTAAAAGCCTTAAAATCAATCAATTTTGGCGACAAATCGCACCATCAACACTATATTGGACCAACAAATTGACCTAAATCAACTCGTATTTAGGCTAAAAGCCTTCCGAGTAATCATTTTTGCGCAATCGCACCTAAATCACGTCAACTTTTGAATAATAAGCCACAAATATCAACCATTGGCGACTAATCGCCCGACACACATTTTTGGCAACAAAGCCCTCATTTTTGGCGATGAACGCCTAATCGAATCAATACGAATCCTTTGGAAATGCCTAAACAAAACATAGCACAAAGCAATTACACACACATCATGCAAGTTAAGCATCACCCTTCAAACCCTTCAAGAAGGCCCCTCTATCGAAACTACGTTGACTAATTGATCTTCCATTCAAAGCGGAAGTACGAGTAGGGCATGTTAGGGATTTAACCCCGAAGCAGGCAAATCGAATCACATAAACATTTTTCATTGGTCCAATTACATCATCCACTTGCAAAGCATTCATTCATAGGTTTATCATCAGCATAGACATAGTCTCGGGATGCACACCTCGGGTATCGGTGACCATGCCATTAAACATTAGGGTTAAGTTAAAATCAGAGTAAATTAGGTTAAATTAAAAATCGAAGTCACATTTAAGGGTTTTATTCCTAGGTTGTACCCTAAAAAAATTAAACAAAGGTGACGACCTCCAACATCCAACAGTGCATTTCTGCCCTTAAGTCAACATGTATTCACATGCCTATGATATTTATGGGTTGGGGTTCACACCTATTCCGGCCAAACTAGCCACTGGCTTTCAATAATGCGACAAAATAAAATCGAGCCATCCCCTGTGAAATTATCGAGTCTAGGGATGTATGAATCGCACAGTTCTAGCAAAAAATTAATTTATCAGCCAACCGTGGAGGCCAATGATCTCCGGCAAGACCCAAGAGGCATAAATCATCTTCTCACTCGCGTGGAGTGATGAATTCAGTACGTCCCACGAGAAAAAAAAAATTTTGATTGCTAACGCTCTACAAGATATAGTTCCTCATTTTTTTTGTATAAATCCAAAATTATAAATTCATATGGGTAATTTAGTTTGATTTCGAAAATAGAATAGGCTAATTGAAGGTCTTTCAAAAATATTAGGTTTTCTGAAGTTATGTGAATTTAATTTGGAGATTTTAGGAAGAATTCTGAACTTCAAGATATTTAACTAATGAGAAATTGTGATTATATTCATATTAGGGAGGAAATATAGAAATTGAATATTGGTATATTATAAGCTTCATGAAATTTGAAACAACTATGAGTGTAGAGAACATGTGAAATTCGGTACTGCCACTCTTCGTCAACATGGGCAGCGTGATATACAGTGGCCTGCGAAAGAAGTTTTCGGTGTCCAAAAAATCCCCTTAAACATCAAAAAATGTAGGAATTAGATTCGTAGATTATGGAATATGTGAAATTAAAATCACTAAAATTCGAACTTAATTAAATCGCCAAAATCACTATTCGACTTAATTAAATCCCTCAATCGTTACGTAAAGCAATAATTAACGTGACCTTAGAAAGACTTAGTCAGCCAATTAGATAATTGATAATTTATATTAACTAGAATTGATTATTGTGGTGAATTTAAGATAGGCAAGTTTAGCTCTATATGATTGATGGTAGATGAGGTATGATTGATGAATAATGGATATGGCGGATGAGATTAGCTATTGTGAATTGCCCGATGGATGGGTTTTGAGAATTTATTATTGAATTGTGGTTTAATCAAATTTTAGGAGAGGTCCTACCGAAATTTTGAAACAATCTCGGCTAATCATATTTAATAATTAAGTTAATAAGTTTATCTAGATTAATTCTTTAACTTGATATATTTAAAATAAAGTTCTATATTAATTTTTATTATTTATTTATTTATTTATTTATTTTTGAAGAACTAATTATTATATTATTTTATTATTTAATACCCTTGTATTTATTTGAATTGGTATATGAATTTTATTTGCGCTCTTGCATGATAGTGTTTAATTACTTAATATGCTTGCATTTAATTGCATTGTTTGATTATTTGTGTTATGATATTGCTATGCCTTGTTGTATGGAATTGCGATGAAGTGGGTCACCATGGGTTTGTGAGGGCGACCTTTGATACCGTCAGCCACGTATGGGGAGATCGGCGCCCCCGTGTACATCTGATGATATGGATTATATAGAAACCACATGGTGGCCTCTTGTTAATATGGAAAGAAAATAGAGTATAAAAAAAAATGAGAGGCTGGTCAAGTGAGGATTAGACTGGTTGGCCATGTATGGGGGATTGGCTCCCTGGTACACATGTCATGAGAGGAAGGGTCATGTGGGAGGACGGCTCTTCTGGGGTTTTAGTGACGCCACAGACCAATTTCCACGTGATGTGAATATGTGGAGGTGTTAATATTTATGATTGTGTGAATGTCTGTGTATGCAATAATTATTATTCATTATAAAACTCACTCTTTTTATTATTTAACTTGTTAGGAAGTATAGTTCCTATCGATTCGACTGAAGCTCTGCAATCTTCTCCGCAGGGCTATAGAACAATCTTCTCCGCAGGGCTATAGAAGTAAATTTCTAGTTTTTGTAATAGATAATTTATGTATTGTCATATGTAAGAACTTCACTACTTCTAGCTATTAGTAAACTCCGCAGTTATAGGACTTATATGTCTCTCATAATGTATTAATATGAATATCTTAACTTGTGAACGTTTTTAATTATTTATTTTAATGCATATATGAACCAGTAGCTCATTTTATAAATAAGGTGTGTTATAAACATGCCCGAATCATAAACTGATTTGAGATGTTGAAGTTGGGCCAGGAATATGGGTTTGCTGTTCCCAGAAATCCGGTTGACGAGTGTGGATTTTATGTGTTAGGGTTACCACAGGTCTCGAGAGCCTTAAGCTTACCTGGGCCCTAGTGCCGGTTTGGTCCATGGACATGGGTCGTATATTGATATGGGAATAGGGGGGAATAATGTGTGTGTGTGTGTGTGTGTATATATATATATATATATTATATATATATATATATATATTCATTTTAGAAAATTACATTTTATTAGTTGATTGGATATAATTTATTAAAATTATTTTTTGCTGTTATTTCTATGTTCTTTTGTCGTTTAGGATCCTTTAATATCTCTAGCACTCTTCTCTTGTCTTAAAAGAGGTTTCTAGATTGGGTTCTCTTGTGTTGCTATCTTGATATTTCTTGTTTTCTTGAGTAAGGATTTGGGTGTATAGAATAAGCTTATTGGCTTGGGTATAGTTGTTCGGTGGCGACAGTTTTTCTAAATATAGTAGCTTATATGACTAAGTTTAATAGAAATTAACCAATTATATTTATTTTAATCTAACCAAAAATTTATGTTTTAATATTATATAGATAAAAAATTAAAAGAGTTTTACAAAATAAGTATATAACGAGCATAATCAACGTGCAATGTATGTCATAAAAAGAATAGTGTGTGTCTATATAATAATATATATATATATATATATATATGGTGAATAAAGAATATTGGTTCCGAAAATATCCCTGCTAAGTTTATAATTGTCAATAATATCATTGATGACTTATATTTGATTAGTTTGAAAATTTTATTTTGATTGTTATGTTTAATTTCATATTTTAAATCTAAATCTATTGAAAAATTTAATCAAATCATTATTCTAATATGAATCAAATTTATTATTTTTATTTATATTTAATATTATAAATTAATCTCATTATAAATTTAATCTCATTCTAATTAGAAATTTGTCTTATCATATCACTATATATGTTTAGTTTTAATTACTTTTAACTATCAAGAATTTGTTGCTTTTGACTATCAAGAATTTTTTCCTTTTCACTATCAATAATTATTACATCAATAATTTAGAATTATTAAGTTTGCAATCATGTCTTTTTTTTTACGGTAAGTATAATCTTAACTCTCTCTATTACAAATTGACTAAATCATTAAAAATATCTCAAATTTTGCAGGTAGTTTTAACTGTACCCTAAATTCGACTTTTTTCTCCTAGTACCCTGAACTTCAATTTTAGTTATAATAGCATCCTAATTTCAAATTATATCTAATTTAATGAACAAAATGTTATTTGGACCTATACTCTCTCTTATAGTCAGGTAACTAAAAATTTACTGTTTAACAATGCCCTAATTAATATTGATTAGGGAATTCAAATTCATAAAAATCTAAGTAAAATAATAAATTTTAGTTAGTTATAACATTAAAATATTAGTTTAAGTTTTTATTTTGCTATTTTTTTAAACCATGAAAACTTCTTCCTAGTACCCTGAACTTCAATTAGTTAAATAGCATGCCTAATTCAAATTATATCTAAATTTAATGAAACCAAAATGTTGATTGACCTATACTCTCTCTATAGTCAGGTTAACTTAAAAATTTACTGTTTAACAATGCCCTAATTAATATGATTAGGATAATTAATATTGATTAGGAATTCAAATTCATAAAAATCTAAGTAAAATAATAAATTTTAGTTAGTTATAAGCATAAAATATTAGTTTAAGTTTTTATTTTGCTATTTTTAAACATGAAATTTTGTTTATACTTAGGTTAAATCTCTTATAAAAATAGATTTTATTCATTACGGTACCATTTTATTTTTAGGGAATCATTATTTGTTGTCAAGATTAAATAGATAAATAAAATTATTTTATTTTAAGATGAATAAATTATTTTTTATTTTAATATTTATAAAAATAAAAATAAATATTTATTTTATTTATAACCAACGGTGGTGGAAAATGAGCTTAATTTGGGGAACAGATTAAACTGAGTCCCATAAAAATAACATTTTATTCGTTAAATTGGGTATAATTTGAAATTATGACGCTATTGTAACTAAGATTAAAGTTCGGGGTATTAAGAGAAGAAAATTGAATTTAAGGTACAATTAAAACTACCCACAAAATTTATGGTATTTTTAATAATTTAACCTTACAAATTAATAATAGAATATTTTTTATTTATATTTCATATAATTTAGTAATCCCTTCGACTTCCTTATTATTTTTAGATTTATATGTTAAACTTTTTAGATTCGTTTACTGTTTGGGAGGTTTTCGAAGCGTTGAACTTTTGAATATTTGCTTTTCCATGGTTCTTGTAATCATTTATCTATGAGAGAGTATAATAAATTCTGAGAAACAAATATAACAAATTATAATTAATAAAACTTATTTAAAGTAAAACAGATGTAAAACACCAATTATACAAAAGAAAGCTTTATTACTTATAAGAAAAGAGAGTACAAAGCTTTTGAAAGAGCAGGGTAGAGATAGCACAAGCATACTTCTTCTTTCAACCTCTGCCTTTCTCATATCGTACTTAGCTATTTATAGGAGAGTATGGACTTTATTTGATTTAAAGTCTGGATAGTTATCATCTAAGAAGATAAACTTTATCTACATAAGATAGATAAGCCTAATATAGACAAATAGGGTAGGGCCTAATACAGACAAAGCTTGATAAGCCTAATAGAGACAAGAGTTGGATAAGCCTAATACAGACAAAAGTTAATATAGACAAACAACTTTACATATTCATAAGGTGACAGATAATATAGACAAACAACTTTACATATTCATAAGGTGACAGAAAGAGTCTACTAAAACAAGCAACTTTACTTGAACATATCTGAACTGGATAGACTTTAATCTATCGGATTTATATCATAACAATCGTCTTCATGGAGAGGTGAGTAGCTAGAAGTAGCTTCATTATCATCGTCGTCTTCTTGCAAATACTTGACTATTGATATCTTGTAGTGTTTTCTTAAATTCTTCAATTGAGCTGCCAGCGGCAAGTGCAGCCTGCCATTTGCTCTTATCCGTTAAGAAATCTAAATTCTTTGGATTTTTCGCCAAAGGTAGATGTCGTCGCTTAGAATTGAAATATCTTTGAACAGCTTGAACACATGCTTGGGTCTGGTTGTAATCTTTCCACCATTTGTTACTGAAAATTCTTACCAGCATAGGAGGAAAGGGCAGTGGTTGAACTTGTTTAATTTGATAATTCTAAGATAAGATCCATGGAATTCCAAATGTAGCTGCAAATGAGAGTAATTTATCTTGTCCGAAATTGGTTAATTGTTTATCATAGAGTTCAAAGCCTTGTAGTATCTTTGTGGGGAAAGTTTTAATTGAACATCCGAAATACTTGAACCATTCTTGAAACCAATAAGGAAATTCTGTAATTGAACCTCGTGGAATCATTATGAACCACGAATGATTATGATTTCTTATGGAATCATATATGAACCACTGAGATGATTATGATTTCTAAGTAAAATGCATATACCAAGCTTTTTTATAATCCTCATAGTTGAAAGAGCTTGGTACAAAGTTTTGACTAAATTTTCTCTCAGTGTTTCTCTCAGTGTATGGATTCTGGTTCCAGTCAGAGAGAGAAAAAACCCTTTTTATTTGAACTTTTGAATATAAAACCTTTTTAACATCTTCTGAATCATGAATATGTTCCAGAATTATAGAGTATGTATCAACTAATATAAATTTATAAAACTTTCTATTTTTTGAAAGCGACTCGGGAACAAAATGAAAATTAGAAGGAAATACCTTTTGAGCGACTTCTAAAATATTGGAACATTTGGTATATTGTATATTCCTTTTCGATGTAGGTAATTGGTATTTCTATATCCTTATTAACATAAGGATAATTAATTGTAGAAGATGATGATGCACCGGTAAGGGCGTCATGGCAATTGGTTGGTTTATTTGTAACCGAAGTAGTTGAAGCAAAAGCTGGTATTGGTAATTGAGTTGTTGAAGGGCCAGGTACTTGAGAAGAAATACTCACACTCTTTTTTCCGTAACTCTCTCTTGTAATTTTATTCTTAATGGGAGTTCCCATTAAGTTTTGCTTAACAAATTCTTCAGATAAAGGGAAAAACTTATTTGTTTCTATCTTTTCCCTGCAAAAATTTTAAAGAGTTAGAAGTACCTCTGATGGCTTCAACCTCAAAATCGAAACACAATAAAATGGCTTGCTATCTAGCGAAAATTTATTTTGAAACAATATTTTTAACATCCTTTTCTAAAACATTTTTGGCTGCTGAGCAGTCAATTCGTAAAAGGAATTTTTTATTAAAAGGAATTTTTTATTAATTAAATCATCTTCAAACTTTGTAATACATAAAATGATTGAAAGCAATTCCTTTTTAATAGTTGAATAATTTTTTTGTGTATCATTCCATGCTCCAGAATGGTACCTAACTAAAGATTCAAAAGATTGATTTGGTAATTTTTGTTTAAGAATACCTCCATAGCCTATATCTGAGGCGTCTGTTTCTACGATTAGAAAGGAATCGGGATTTGGCATAGAAAGGCAAGGAAGGCTCTTAACTTTAGATTTTATGGTTTTAACAAGCTGGGTATGTTTTTCAGACCAGGGAGAAGAGTTTTTTCTTAACCTATTGAACAGTGGTTGACATAAAACTCGAATATCTTTCATGAAGTCAGCAACATAGTTCAAACATCCCAAAAATTAATTGATTTTTATCAGTAAATTTCGTCTAAAAATTTTTCAGGTAAAATTAAGTTAATCTGTCAATCGCGTTAATAAGTACCTCGAAAAAAATTGGTCATTGTCCTAAAAATCTTATTTTTGGTTTTTGAAATAGTTTAACTTTTGGAGAAGAAACAACTAACCGTTTTAGCTTAAAGTTTAACTTTTGGAGAAGAAACAACTAAACCGTTTTGCTTAACTATATTATAAAACTTTTTCAAATGAGAAAAGTGTTGATCAATATTATTTGAATAATTAAGCACATCGTCGATGTAAACTATTGAAAACTCATGATAATTGTTAAAGATATCATTCATAATATTTTGAAATTCAGAAGGGGCATTTTTTAGACCAAATGGCATAACATTCCATTCATAATGACCAAAAGGAACATTAAAGCCAGTTTTGTATCTATCAAATTCATGTATTTGTATTTGCCAAAAACCTGATTTCATATCAAATTTAGAAAATATATTTGCACTATGTAATCATTTTAACAAATCTCTTTTATTGGGTATAGGGTACCTAATCCATTGTAGTACTTTATTTAAGGGTTTGTAATTAATAACTAACCTAGGTGCTCCTCTTTCTATTTCTGCCGCATTCTGGACATAAAAGGCTGAACAGCTCCAAGGGGACTTAGATTTTCTAATTAATCCTTTATCTAATAAATTGTTTATCTCTTTATAGCAATATTCTTGTAATTGTTGATTCATTTGTATAGCTCTGGATCTAGTTGGAATGTTTTTCTCATCAAAACCTTTTATATACGGTAAATGAACTATATGTTGTTTTCTAGACCAAAAGGCAGTTGGAATATTTGAACATACTTCTTTATTTAATATTTCTTTAAAGTCTTTAATTTTTTGTTGGATGTGAGTTTGCTGTAATTGAGTTTCAATTCTAATGTTATTAATTTCTTGTTTCAAATAGCTAATATGTTGTTTTTGTTCAATTAAATTTATTTCTTTATATATCGAGATATCCTGTATAGTACTTAAATCCTTTTGTCTAATTGGTTGCATAAATTTAAAACATATTTGATTATTTAAGATAGTTGTTTTTAATCCTTCATTATCTACTTTAAAGGGATAGATTGTAGCTAAAAAGGGTGTTCCTAGTATTACTCCTGTAGTAAGGTTTTTCATTAGAATAAAAGGTGTTTTAAAACAAAACCCGTCAGCACATATTTTTGCTTTTGTTAATTTATATTCTACTCTTAACTTACTACCATCAGCTGTGTATAACCTTTCTTTAGTTTTTTCATAATATATAGTTGGAATTAATCCTTCTGTAAAACAAATTTGATCCTGCATCAGAGTCAACTAATGCAGTCGTAGGTTAAATGAAAATCATTTGATTAACTTACTATTTTAACTAAAACTATCCATTTTCTGAAAGCTTACTCTAGATATTACATTAATAAATCATCATAAGACAATGTTTCAGCTAAATTGTTATTTTCTTATTTTCTGAGGTTCGCTTGAACATCTATAATTTATAACTTGTAACTGAATAATGTTTGTTTAATTTTTATTTATGTTCTTGCTTTAATTCTTCTATCTCTCTTTTAACTATTTTATTTCTCCTTGTAGTCGGGCTTAGAGAAGGAGAAATTTCTCTTTATTGCTAGTTGAACCTATTTAAATATTCTTTTACATTACTCATAGAGCTCATATTGTTTTTCGTCTTTGTGTGATATCACGTCTTTTAGTTTTAACAAATATTCCCTTTGAACGTCCTTATCTTCAATCTTATCTATACAATTGTTTTCATCGAAAATCCCCCCCGGAGGACCCGAAAACATCCTTTTTGTGATTTTTGATAAAATATTTTTTTTTATTTTGGATGCGGTGCCGATAAATCGGTTTTATAAACAATTTTGAGTCGTCACCCATTGTTTAGGCAATGGGACCGTTTTTATAAAAATGAAAAATGACTCCATTTTAAACCCAATTTTGTTTAAGGCCAAAATATTAAAAGATTGGTCTGGTGCACAATGCGATTCTGGGTAATGGAATTGGGTACGCCGGCCCATTGGAAGCTGACGCCTGGAAAATCGGCCTCTATTAACCTATGATTTCTAATGTATTTTAGTTAGAAAAGCCAAATTATTTATTTGCTTAAACCCCACCCAAATGAATCGAGTTCTTATATGGAAAATTATTCAATCGTCCCAATCAAATCTAATTATCACATAATAACCATTCAAATCAAAGCAATTAAATCAAGCAAATAAAAGATAAAAAGGACCCGCTCTTTGCCTTATGGTTCAAGGCGGGTGACAAACCGAGTCAAAAAATATTAAATGGAATAAATAAATGACCCGCTCTTGCCTTATGGTTCAAGACGGGTAACAAACCGAATCTAAAATACATTCTACCCGATTTGAACATATAAACCCAAAAACCCAAAATCATACATATTTATTATTTAACACTAAAAATGTAAATTATTATTAATAAACATGTAAATTAATCTTAAACATAAATAAATCAACAAATTTAATCCTAAACATTATAATTATTTTTTTGTCTAAATCTGCAGACTATTAATAAATCTACAAATTTAATTTCATTTTTTATTTAAATATAAATTGTAAAATTCATGTAAATAAACACATAAAATTACATTTTAGTATTTTAAGTTTAATTAAACTGTGATCTGTTCATATTTGGGCATTAGCATTCTCAGATTTATTGAAGAAATTAGGTTTTATTTTTGTACAAAATTTATATATTTTTTTGTCATTTCTGGAAAAATCTGGATGAAAAGTTACCGTTCATTGAACAAACAGTTACTGTACATTGAACAAACAGTTACAGTTCATTGAACAAACAGTTACTGTTCATCTATGAACAACAAAATTTATATATTTCTTATTATTTCTAGAAAAATCTGGATGAACAGTAACTGTTCATGGATGAACAGTTGCGTGATTTTTACCCAGTTGCGTGATTTTTACCCAGAATTCATTTTTAAGTGATTTTTTTACATCATTTCTTGTTTACATGTGATTTAAGGACATATAAAATGGCCAAATATGAGTAGAATACAATTAAAAGAAGCTTAAATTACTAAAACCACAAATATATGTAAAAACACACAAAAAAATATATATAAAAAAAAACAAAAAATGTTAAAGAAATTACCTAATCCTCAGATTGAGGATTGTAAATGGATCAAGATCTCCAGAAGCTTTGTTTCCAAGTATTGAAGTGTTCCCTTTTTTTATCTTTCGATTTTTTTCTCTCTTTTTATGATTTGATTCACCTAAAATTGATATCTAATGCCAATTTCTCTTCAAATCAACTCATAAGAATTTTTTCGAGAGAAATGTGGCAGCATAGTATATTTTTTAGGTTTTTGCTGTTTGTGGAGTTGTGAAGTTGTGTTAAAATTGTGAGAAAGAGATGTATTTATAGAGCTAGGTTAGGAAACGCAGCTACAGTAGCACGGCTACTGTAGGCGGAGACTGTAGTGCGGCTACTGTAGCACGCAGCTCTCTTTTTTTTTAATTTAATTTTATTCATTTTATTTTTATTTTATTTTCTTTTGATTTCCCCCCCCCTTTTTTTTTATTTAAATCCTTGGATTGAAAGGCTTCTAGATAGCATTAACCCATTCATCCTTGTGTCCTCATCGGATCAGGCAGGGCATAAAAAACACGCGTCAACAACAATCTGGCAGGGCATAAAAAACACGCGTCAACAACAATCTAAAAGAAAATCTATTTCTCTAGTAACTACATTTATACTATTTATCTTACAAATACAGGGACCATTGCATTCACAGTTGTCTATATCATTTGAACTATTTTCTGAATAACTAGATTCTACTTTATATAAATCTTCAGGGTTATCACTTATTTCTAAATCCGTGTCTGTATCGGTGAGAAGCAAACTCATCATTTGCTGTTTTAATTTATCTGATACATCTAAATTATTTATTTTTTCTCTCATCTTGCATTGCGACTTATAGTGTCCTACATTTCCACACTTGTAACACACTATTTGTCTTTTACCTTTCTTTTTAACTGTATTCTTCTTAGCTATTGGAGACGGTTTATTATCTTTAAGAGGTTGATCTCGAAAAGCTCTTGTTCTAAAAGGTTTCCTATAGGGACTTTTCTTAGGTTTCCTCTTATTTTTAGCAGAAGGAGGATGTAACCTTTCATATCCATACTGGCAGCAGAAACTGCCTAATTCTTTTCTACTTTGATGGAACTCATTCTTCATTTTTGCCTTTAACTTAAGATCGGTACATAAGGCTAATCCTTCATTATTAACATGGTTAATAATTTCTCCATAAGTGAGAGTATCATAAGGGATAAATCCACCGTATATCCCTCGTATTCTAGAGCGTACCTTTTTAGCAAATAACTTAGGTAATCCACCGATAAATCTTTCTTTCCAAAAGGCATGACTACAATCTTGCCTAGTAAATACCTTTAAAAGAAATACATCTTTATACTATCTAAAATCTTGTAACTTTGGACAAGTCAAATTAGTTAACAGTTCAGAGGCTCTAGCTTGATATTCTCCTGGTTCACCTATAAAGGTTTTAGTAATTGTAAAAATTAGTGTATTAACTGCGTCTTGTATAGTCATATGTATTTGTTGTTGACCTTCTTGTTTAACTATAGTTTTAGTAGCATTTAGTATTTTCTGTCTTTCTTCGAAAGAAAGATAGTTATCCCATCATCCTTTTAACTGCCCAGTAAATCCTGAGATTAATATATGAGCTACAGCTGGATCTGTATTACCTTTAGACTTATGGGCGGATGAAGCCATAATCATTTCTTGTAAAGTATTTATAATTTGGGATGAAGCCATAATCATTTCTTGTAAAGTATTTATAATTTGATATTCTGATAATCCATCTATATTCCATTCATTAATTGATTCTCCATCGTATCGAGCCTGAGTCATAGCAGATCTATCTTCATATTGTATGTCTGGAGGTCTTGGTCTAGGGTAAAAATTTCTAGTTTTGGGTAATGGTGCATTATGAATCTTTTGAACAATAAAATTTTCACTAAATTGTCCTCTTAATTGACTAATATCTATGTCAGGGTCTTCTTCATCTTTTTCAAATTGTTTATCTTTACTTAATACCTTAATACTAGAAGAAGAAATATTCAAATAATTTAACCTATTTTGTATCTTTTCTAACGTGTCTTCTGTTTTGTCTAATAGTTATCATAAAAATACATTTAATAACCTCTGTTCTTAAACTTACATTTGTGGTAAAATACCTTTATTTATTTAGTTAGTATCAATTCTTCAGTTATAAATTTAAACACCATTTATGTTTCTTTAGTTATAAATTTTAAACACCACGTGGAAATTCCTATTCTAATTAAATTTTATTTTTAGGAAGTTTAGTCCCATTTTAATTATAACATTAACCAATTTATTTTTATTATTTTAATATTATAAATTATTCCTATTCAAATTAGGAAGTTGTTTTATCATATCATCATACATATCTGTTTAATTTTAATTGTTTTTAACTATAAAGTATTTATTTCTTTTGACTATAAAAAATTATTATATCATTCATTTATTTATAATCTATCGACTATAGTATATATAAAAATTTGAATAGGAAACATTGGCTTCGTCAAACGCTTCTACTAAGTTTATAAATCAACAAAAATGTCATTAAAACTTTAATTTGATTGGTTAAAAAATAAAGAAATTCTAATTTTGATTGGCCATATTAATTTTCTAATTAAATTTAAATTCTATCGGCTAAAATAAGAAATTATATTATATATTATGTAAGGTATATGTTAAATATGATATGAAGAATATAATATATTTAAGAATTTTGATTTTATTGGTTAAAAAAATAAAAAGAATATATTCTTTAATTGAATAAACTAATAATTTAGATGAAAATACTTTCCTTAAAGATGTATTATTAGTTTTTTTATAATTGATAATTAAAATAGTTTATTGATAATTAAAATAGTTTATAATTGATTTGGGTGGAAATAATTGATAATTAAAATAGTTTATAATTGATTTGGGTGAATCCAATCATATTCTTCACTAATAAAATTAAAATTAAATAGTCAAAATAAAAACTAATAATTCGTACACTTATTTGGATCTCAAATTAGGAAATAATAGCAACTAATAATGATGGGTTTGTTTGATATAATTATTGCTATTAATTTGTATAATTTTTATTTCGATTAGGAATTTTTATTTTAATCAAGACTTTTAATTATTATAAAACTTCTCAATTAAAATTTACAAATTAATTGAAATTAACAAATTATTTTATAAGGATTTAGATTATGATTTTAATAATTGTTCACTAAGATATTCTTATTATATTAATTAAAAAAGTTTCTATTTTTATTTAAATTAGGAATTTTACTCTATAATAATAATGACATATATAAAAGTAGGAATAGAAAAGGAAAAAGTCAGGTGACTAAGATACTCTACTGAATTTAAAGATGATAAAAATATTGTTAAAGATTTTAATTTTATTGTTTGAAAAATTAAAGCATAAATAATAAAAAAATATAAAAATTTGGTAAAAATAATTAAAGAAAGTATTCTTACTTATATAAGAAATAAACCCTAATCGTCATTAATTATTTATACTTCTACAATGAGTTTATTTCTTTAGATTAATATAAATAGATTGTTTAATGAATTTAGACCTAATTTTTTTAGACTCTTTTGAGTTTAAAGAAAAAAGATTTCTTCTACGTAACCATGGATACTTAACCTCTCAAGTCAAGACATATATTATGTTCTTATGCGGAAATGAAGATTATGTAAAACGCATGTAATATATAATTTTTATTAATTATTATAATTGAATTCTCTCCTTCTCTTGACTATTATATATATTTTGATTTGTTATAGTTTGTTTTTTTTTTTTTGAAAAGGAGAGCTACAGCTCTAAGTAGAGATACAAAGCCTAGGATAGGCTACCCCTATAGAATCATGCATAATCCATTGACATAGCCCATGTGGAGGATCTTGCAGAAAATGAGACCCAAAAGAAAAACTTCCTGCAAACTTTGACAAATAGTCTGCACACCAGTTGGCTTCCCTGTAAACATGAACAACCTGACATTGCGAATCACTGTTGAGAATGTTTTGAATCAGAAGCACTAGTTTTTGAACAACACCAGAGGACTGAGTTTGGCCCTGAACTAACTGGACTGCGACTGTGTTATCACACTCAATAAGAAGATGAGATACACCCTGGCCCTTAGCCAGATACAAGCCCTCTAGCATCGCCCACAGCTCAGCGTTGAGGACCGAGCATGAACCAAAATTAGAAACAAAAACATGCGAGCCATTTACCTTCATGTTTCGGAGCAGACCACCTCCATAAGCTCTCTAACCAATGAACAAAGCATCAGTATTCAACTTACAAAAGGGAAGAACAGGTGGCTGCCAGAAAATCAGCCACCAATCCTTAATATGCTGCGGGACCACCATACTCAGACCTATACAATTTGGCTCATGAATAGCAGAAGCCAATGACATAATATCTTGTAACGTCCCATAAATGGAAATGTGCTCATCACCAAAAATCCATTTATTTCTCCTTTCCCAAATCTTCCAGCAACAGACAATAAGATCGTGCTCCAAAGGACCCCTGAGACATGCAAAACATTACTAGAAAGATTTGTGTAAACCAATCCTCGAGGGAAGCAGCCACATTGAAGAAATGGTCAGAACTAAGAACCTGAAGGTTAACCCACAGCTACTTCACGAAGCAACAATCACGTAGGACATGTAACTCGTCCTCCACCAGACCTGCACAAATGGCACAATAAGGATCAACACTAAGGTGACCTGCACAAATGGCACAATAAGGATCAACACTAAGGTGAAGCCTGTAACGCTCCCCATTCGTGAGCAACTTCCTATTAAGAACCAGGACATAAGGTTGATTATAGATGCTTTGGATCTTGTCCTTGGAGACTATATGCAAGAACCCGAGGAAAGGACAAGTCATGGGTAATCAGGACATATCAAGAAGAACACAAGTGTTTTATGTCACTGACAAATTGACAAGAAAATTCTGAGTTTCTTGCAAGAGAATTCTTAGGGCAAATAAGAAGAGATCCTTCTTATGGTACAAATAAGATGATAGCAGACATGAATGAAAAGTATGTTGTTACAGTTAATAGGCAACTGTGTTATAGAGCAAGGGCTAAAGCTATGGCAAAGATAACAGGGTCTCTAGAGGCACATTACTGGAAATTGAGGTCTTACATAGCATAGCTAAGAAGAGTTAACAAGGAGGGGACATTTATTTTGCAATGTGAAGAGAATGGAAGTAGGGGCCCAAATGTGTTTCAAAGGTTATACATTGAATTCTCGGCTTTGAGAAAAGGCTACAAAGAGGCTTGTAGACCATGTATATTTATTGATGGTTTTTTTTTTAAAAAACAATGCTCGGAGGATAATTACTTAGTGTAATTGGTAAAGATGCCAATAATCAAATGGATCCAGCTTTAGTGTAATTGGTAAAGATGCCAATAATCAAATGGATCCAGCTGCATGAGTTGTTGTGGAAAGAGAGGAGGCTAGTTGGACTTGGTTTCTAAATTTGCTATTTGAGGACCTAGGAGTTACAAACGGTGGTCGACTCACCATTGTGAGTGACCAACATAAGGTAAAATTCTGTAACATTAGTTTCGTTTATTCAAATTTTGTGTTCATTTTACTTAAAATGTTTGAGCTTATGTTCTCTTTTGTTTGACAAGGGTATGGAGAATGCCATTAAAGAGCTTGTTCCTTATGCAACTGTGCAGTCCACATCCATGACAACTGGAAAAAAATGCATAGAGGAGAAGGGTACAAGCAATGTTTTTGGGCAATTGTGCATTCTACTTAGGAGGCTGCATTTGATAAAAAAACTCAGAATTGAAGGAGCTTGATGCAGAAGCAGCTGATAATTTTTTAAAGATAAAGCATTTTTATCCACTTTTCCCAAAGTGGATGATGTTACAAACAACATTGCAGAGACCTTCAATGGATACATGGCTAAAGCAAGAACTATGCATTTGATCATGATGTTTGAAAAAATAAGAACATCCTTAATGATAAGAAACTATTTCAAGGAGACACAAGTGGAGAAATGGGAAGAAGGGGTTGGAGGAAGAATAAGGAAAAAAAAAAAAAAGAAAGTAACAAAATGTTCACTTCATAATGTTTGCCAAGTCCTTCTGATGGTGATACCTTCCAATTCAAAGATGGTGGAAATTCCTTTGTGGTATCCCTCTCTCAAAGGATTGCTCTTGTAGATCATGGCAACTGTTTAGACTCCCTTGCAGTCATGCCATTTAATGCATTCACTACATGAGATATGAAGTGTTGGATTATGTGGATGATTACTTAAAGAAAGATTATTACATTAAGACATACAAACATGGTCTTGTCCCTTTGAATGGAGAAGACATATGGCCTAACGATATGAGCATGATCAAGACATCACAATCTAAACCTGATAAGAAGAAGGATGAATTGACACTTCCTCAAGGACCAATCACTTGAGCAAGATCAAAGATGCTCAAGGAAGCTATTCAAGCAGTCATGGGCAGATTTGTAGAGAAGATTGACAATCATTCTTCATTAACAGCTAAAGAAGATATTTCAAGTGGATTTAGGCCTAATTCATAAATAGGTCATAATCCATGTCTAATTAACTTTGTAATAAATAATTAGGCTTAACTTATGTAATTGGGCAGCCATTAGTTTGGGTTAAATGTTTAGGACTTCTTTTTGGGCTAGAATGGGTTAATTTACTATTTTTGACTTTCTTTATAATGGGCTTAAGTAAAAAATGTGTTTTGCTTTCTCTTATTGGGTTTAGGGTTTGTTTGCATTGGTTATTAGTTTCCTTTTAGCTTGGAAAATCTAAGGAGCTGTCCAAGGCTATATAAAGCCTTCTTATTCTCATTGTAAAGTAGATCATTCATAATCAATCAGATTGAGAGTAGTCTATTGGCTTGGCCAATTTCTTCCAAAGTGAGTTCATGAGTTTTGTTCTTACTTTTGCATTAAGAATTTCCAAAGTGAGTTCATGAGTTTTGTTCTTACTTTTGCATTAAGAATTGCTTTCATAAAGGACATACTTGTGTGATTGTTGTTCTTATTATTTTAAATCAACTTATGATTGGCATTTTCATACATTATTGTTTTGGGATTTATTATTGGTGTATGTTCAATTCTGATTTGTGTGCTAGGGTTTCGGTTTGACTATAAACCTGGGGTTCTGCTGCAATTAGTATCAGAGCATATACTAAGGTAAATTCTTATTTATCTTGTTCTTAATTTCATTTTATTAATTTCAGTCCTTTTAATTGCTTTATTCTTGTTGGATGAATTGAGTTTCTGTCCAAATTCGAATTGGGTTCTTCTTCAATTAGTTTAATTTAGTTCATGTTTTTCAGCTTCTGATTTCGTGATTACTATATAAAAAACAAAAAAATTAGAAAAAATTCAAAGACAGTTACATATGAAGCTTTTGCAAGAACCCTATACTATAAAGGGAAAAAAACCATTGTTTAAGGGCTGTTTGGTTGTGTTATTTGCTAAATTAAGTGGGCTGAAACCTATTTGACTTAATATAGGCTGAATTACCTTTAGGGATACTTTTGGGGCTTTTTAACATAAATTGGGCTTACACTACAAATAAATACATCTTAGTTGATTTCTAGGCAATTTGGGTTAATTTTCCTTATTACTTGTGTTGAATTGTTCTTTTATGTCATACATAACATGAGTTTAGTCTTATCATTAGGATTTGATTAAACTTTGCATTTTAGCGCATCCATCTTGTCATTGCTTTATTTCCCTCTCAGTTATCTGATTTTAAAGTTACTTGCTATTTTTGGTTCCTTGACACTAAATTCCACATTTTGCATCTTGTTAAGCTTAAAATTAATCTATAGTACACGTTTTCTACTTTTGGTGTGCTATTTTCTATTTTTTTTATTCATCTTGACCCTTTGCCTCTAGAGTTGAACTTTTCATTCTTGTTAGGATATCATTATTTTCTTATCAATTGCTTTTGGTGTGTGCTTTGTGTTAAGGCTAGTTCTGAAGTGCAATCATGAGAAATAAAACAAGAGTGGTAAAAGGTAGAGTGTGTGATGCTTCCAGGATAGTATTGGTGCTGTTTTGATGCAGGGAGGACGTCCCATAGCATGCTTCAATGAGAAGCTGAGCGGAGGAAACCTGAATTATCCACTTATGATAGGGAGTTTTATGCCTTGTTAAGAGCTCTTGAGGTGTGGGAACATTACTTTCTACCAAAAGAGTTCGTGATTCATAGTAATCATCAATCGCTTAGGTACTTGAAAGGACAGGTTAAGTTGAACAAAAAGCATGGTAAGTGGATGGAATATTTAGAACTTTTTCCATATGTGAGTAAATACAAGCAAGGAAAAGAAAATGTGGTTGCTGATGCACTTTCTAGGAGATATGCAATAATTTCATTGCTTAGTTCTAAATTCAAGGAAAAGAAAATGTGGTTGCTGATGCACTTTCTAGGAGATATGCAATAATTTCATTGCTTAGTTCTAAATTACTTGGTTTTGAGCATTTAAAGGAAATGTATGTTGATGATACTGATTTTGGGGAGGTGTATAGAGCATGTAAAAATGAAGCTTTTAATAAAATTTATAGGCATGATGAATATCTTTTTAAAGGTAAACAACTTTGTATTTCAATATGTTCTATACGTGAGATGCTCGTTAGGGAATCACATAGTGGGGGGTCTGATGTGGCATTTTGGT
The DNA here is from genome assembly GCF_014843425.1 of Jatropha curcas. Next base: position 266,508 of record NW_023591350.1, on the reverse strand, counting down.
GTGCAAAAGACTTTGGATATGCAGCATGAACACTATTATTGGCCTAACATGTGAAAACTTATTGAAAAAGTTTATTCTGCATGTATTGGTTGTAAGCATGCAAAATCTAAAACTATGCCTCATGGTTTGTAAGCATGCAAAATCTAAAACTATGCCTCATGGTTTGTATACACCTTTGCCTTTGCCTACTAAACCTTGAACTTATATTTCCATGGATTTTATGTTAGAATTGCCTAGGACAAGGAAAGGTAGAGATAGCATTTTTCTTGCAGTGGATAGATTTCGTAAAATGGCTCATTTCATTACATGCCATAAAACTGATGATGCAACATATGTTGCTGACTTATTCTTTCGTAATGTTGTACGTTTGCATTGTGTACCTAGAACCATTGTTTCTAATCGTGATGCTAAGTTTCTATGTCATTTTTTGCGTGTTCTGTGGGGAAAATTGGGTACTAAAATTTTGTGTTCTACTCCTTGTCATCCATAAACAGATGGCAAAACTAAAGTGGTTAATAGGACTTTAGGAACTATGTTGCGTGCTATTGTTGGTACAAATTTGAAAACTTGGGTTGGTACAAATTTGAAAACTTGGGAAGATTGTTTGCCATTTGTTGAGTTTGTATATAATAGGGCAGTACACTCTTCTACAGGTTATTCACCTTTTGAGATTCTTTACAGTTTTAATCCTTTAACTGTGTTGGAATTGTTGTCTTTACAATTGAATAAGATTACTAACTTAGATGGCGAAGCGAAGGCAAAAAAGGCTAAAGCTATTCACTATAAAGCACGTGAGCAGATTGAGCAAAAGAATAGGCTGTATGCATAAAGAGCAAATAAAGGGTGAAAAGAAATGATCTTTGAACTTGAAGATTAGGTTTGGATACACTTAAGGAAAAAAGGATTTTTGCAAAAGAGGAAGCCTAAACTTGATGCAAGGGGAGATGAGCATGATCAAGGCAGCACAATCTAAACAAGACAAGAAGAAGGATAAATTGACACTTCCTCAAGGACCAATCACTCGAGCAAGATCAAAGAAGCTCAAGGAAGCTATTTCAGCATACATGGGCAGATTTGTAGAGGAGATTGATTCATCATTCTTCATTGAAAGCTAAAGAAGACATTTCAGACAGATTTTGGCCTAATTCACAAATGGGCCATAATCCATGTCTAATTAGCTTTGTAATAAATAATTAGACTGAACTTATGTAATTGGGTGGCCATTAGTTTGGGTTAAATGTTTTGGACTTCTTTTTGGCCTAGAATGGGTTAATTTAATATTTTTGGGCTTTCTTTATAATGGGCTTAAGTAAAAAACATGTTTTTCTTTTTCTTATTTGGTTTAGGGTTTGTTTCCATTGGCTATTAGTTTCCTTTTAGCTTGGGAAATCTAAGGTGCTGTCCATGGCTATATAAAGCCTTCTTATTCTCATTGTAAAGTAGATCATTGATAATCAATCATATTTATAGAAGTCTCTAGGCTTGGTCAATTTCTTCCAAAGTGAGTTCATGAGTTTTGTTCTTACTTTTGCATTAAGAATTGCTTTCATAAAGGGCATACTAGTGTGATTGTTGTTCTTATTGTTTTAAATCAATTTGTTATTGGCGTTTCCATACATTATTGTTTGTTATTGTTTTTAAATGCAATTTGTTTATTGGCGTTTCATACATTATTGTTTGGGGGTTTTCCATAGGTTGGGAAATTTATTATGGTGTATGTTCAATTTTGATTTGTGTGTTGGGTTTTTGGTTTGACTATAAACTGGGGTCCCGCATCATTGGTATCAAGAGTCATCCAATCAGAGTCATCCATCATTCCACCAGAGTACAAGAAAAAACCAAGTAGAAGGAAAACTTTAAGGATGAAGTTATCTGATGAAGAACATAAAAAATCCAACTTTGATAAGGTGGGTGAGCATGGTATTCAGATGCGGTGCCAACACTGATTGGATTAGAAGCACAACATGAGAAGTTGTCCAAATATTAAAGAGCCTCATGCACCTCAAGCCCCCAAGCGTGTAAGTGCCATTTGTACAAAAAATCCTACTATTTTTTTTTTGTTTATTTAATGTAATGTTGTTGGATTTGATATTATGTTATTGTTTATCTGATTTAGCTTATATATATATATATATATATAATATATTTGTGATTATGCCTTTTGGAATATTTGTGATTATGCTTTGATAATCGTAGGATTGTATATGTTGTAGCTTTTTGAACTTTCATACTATTTTGCATATGAGTTGCAGGGGAAAGTTGGTTGGCCTAGAAAAAATCCAATAATTGCTGAATCAAGCAATGCATTGGCTGCAGCATATGTTTGTTCTGTCATAAGAAAAGAGATGCAGCAGGTCAGAAAAGGACATTGGTGCTTTTGTATGATATATTGTGTTCATTTAATATTCTAAATGATTAATTTTGCTTCTCAAATGCCAGATGAAACATGTGTGCAGTTTGTTAGTGGAAAAAATGCAGCACAGGCTACAGCAAGGAAAAAAATTAGGCCAAGAAGAAAGAAGTCAAATAATGCTAGCTTTGTTGAACAAAAGACAGAGGTTAACTCAAGTCAACTTAGTTAGCCAACTTTTTCTTCCCAAGAAATGACACAGTAATTGAATCTAAAGCTGCATAATTAGTTAGTTTATATTATAATATTTTTGTTACTAGCAAAGGAAGTTATTGGCTCAAGTTAACACATGGAATTTTTTATAATTGGAGTCAGCTGCAACTTTTCGATTATCACTCATAGAAAGAGAAGGTGTAATTGGTTTTTTGGTTTTCCACCAATGACTGATGTGTTGGACATATTTCGCAGTTTTTGGTACAATGACTGATGTGTTGGACATATTTCGCAGTTTTTGGTATAGTTAGGCAATATTACAGGTGATTTTGGCATTAGTTTGTGGATGAAAAACATGCAACTTGTATTTGGTTCATATATGGTGTATGTTAGGTTATCAGTCCTGTATTCTTGATAACCAGCATCCATAAATCTATGCCTTTGTAACTACTAGAAACTTTTGCAATATATTTAGCTACTTTCTTATATTTCTTTCTTTCTCTATTTTTTATTATTTAATTGCTCTAATAACGTTGAGTTAAATAGAGATAGATTTGGACATTCAAGATGACATTGGATTTCATTTTCTGTAGAACAACAGATGTTCACAGATGTTACAATTAACAATAGAAGCTAGAACTATTAGCATCTATACTAGGTGCTAACCAAAAAAATACATCAACTTTCAATTGAAATACATAGAAATTATCTCCTAAACAAAGCTAATCAGTGTAAGAACATCAATTTCACATTCTTCTTGAAATAATTATAAATCCATAAACCCAAAATCAAGGTAATACAAGTGCCAATAACAGATTTAACAAATATTTTCTTCCTTTGTACTTAGATATGGAGGCAATTAGATGAGTTGGAATTTTCTGCGGTTAGGAATTCCATTTTTGCATTCATTTCTTTCACTGCCACTTTCTTCATTCTCAACTTTTGTTCTAGTGACTTCAACTCCATTTCTAGCTTTAATTTTTGCTCCTCCACCTTTTGCCTTTAATTTTTGCTCCTCCACCTTTTTTGCAAACTAGCTTTTTGTGCATCAAAACGCTTCCATAGAATCATAATCATGCTTGAATAAACCTTTGGAGAGTAATCCATTAACAAAAGGCACATGAAGAACCTACAATGATTGGCCTATCCTCCATTTTGTATAGCAATTGACGTCTTGGATTTGAAATCGACTCCTTGAGGTGTATAAAATGTGCTTCTTCATTGGTTGCCTCCAAAATAATGCCTGTCTAGTTTTGTGTTGAACTGAAAGACACGACTCACTAATTTCCTGAAGTAATTTCTGAAGTAGAGCCCATCTTCATTCCTAGCTTTTTCCAAATGCAAATCGTCCTTTACCCAAATTAAAAATAAAACCCTAGATTACTCTATACGATAATAACAAGAGGCTACACCATTTTCTGTTTCGCTTATCTTTAATACAAAGATAAATTGTTAAGACAAAAAAGAATATTGTAAGATTTTGGTGAGAATATGTCATATTTGCTTTGAGATTTTCATGAAAGAGGAGAGAGTGATCAAAGAGAGGAGAGAATGAAGAGAGGGAATAAGATTTGGGATCCATCCTCTTATCCTAAATGGTGCGTTTAAGTTAGCTAACCTAAGGTGGTTAGCTAACTAGAGTGGGTCCCACGTTTATTGTTTTTTATTATTAATTTTGATTGGATTTCAAATTATGGTGCAATTTTTAAAAAGATTTGAAATTGGGATGTCTCGGAGTTAAGTTGGATTTGGAGTGCAATTATAACAAATTGCAAAGGTTGGGGTAATGGGTAAGGATTAGCCATATATGATTAACTTGAGCCTATCTTTGGATGCTTTTTGACACTTTTGGATTGTTTTAGAAAGAATCATTAACACAAAGCTGATTTTAACATTTAGAGAGGGCTTTTATGAAAGGTTACACATTCTAATTCTAGCATTTCACATAGATAATTAAATTTTTTTTGACAATCCCATCCATTTTTTTCTGTTGAATTCAGCTAATTAAATATCTAATGTTTTTATTAAATATCTAATGTTTTTCTTTTGTCATTTTAAGTTAAATAGCTAACTAAACAACTATTTTATCAATCATTTCTAATTTAAACCGCTATATAAACAGTTACAAGCTAAAAGCTAATAACTAATAGCTAATATTGCCGAAGCCCTAAGTTGAGAATAAATTTATGCTTTTAGTGCAATTGCTTAATTCAATAACCAATATGTATGAATGCAGTCAAATTGTCAAAATTCTTTATTGTCATACGTGGTTAAGATTCATATTTACTTGTTCTCTCACATTTAATGTTCTCTCACATTTAAAATTTATATATATACTTATCTTTAAAAGTTTATTTATGTGGTTAATCAAATGTCAGGCATGATCGTTGGAAAATTTTGTGCGAAGATAAACCATCTTGATTCTCTACTTCAGGACGTTATTATGCCTTAAAGCATGCTCTATGGGTCTGATTTTTTATTAGTTAATGAAGCTAATTCTATAGCCTATTTTGAGTTCTTGGAATCTTCTTAGTTGTATGGCTAGGGATGAAAGTGAGATGGGTTTTTTAGGGTACCGGTTCCGTTCCGATCCGTTGGATGAGAGTACCCATTTATTAGTAAAAAATACATTTTAAATAAGTTTGGATTTAGATAGATTAAAATGTATTGGTATCCTACCCATTTAAGAAGGACTTTAAATAAATTTGGGACAGATACGGATAGTAAAATTTTAAATAGATTCAGATATTTAAATGAATATTTAAACAAATTTGAAATGGATACGGGTAATAAAATTTTAAACGGATATGGTTACGGATAGTTCAAAATTCGCGAGTACTCATTGCGCTTCCACCCCTATGTATGACATATTTAAATATTATGTGTTGTTAAATATTGTAGCGACTCTTTGAATTTTTAGTATGCAGTGTTGTCGTTAAGTGCTATATTGGGTTTTCAATCTTTTTTATTTTTACTTTTTAAACAAACATCAGTTTTTAATTAAGTTTCTTATTGTGCCCCTGTATTATTGCTATTAATAAAGTCATTATTGTGTATTATTGCTATTAATAAAGTCATTATTGTTGCCATTGATATTAGCCAATTTATAACTTTTACTCTCTTGACTATTACATTTTTTTTAATAAATATATTTGGATCTCATTAAAAACTTCAAATTAATACAAATAATACAGGAAGAATATGACCACTGTTCTGAAGACTAGATATATAATAAAATTATTAAAACTAGAATAATTATTGTCCACTGATGTAATAAGAAATCCTAATGAAAATTAAAAGAAAATAAGCTACAATGGTGTAATGTAACAAAACAAAAATTAAAGTTATTGGAAATTATTTTCTTTTACATATAATTTAATATATTTTTTATTAAATAAATTAAATTGCAATATAAAATTGTGGGTATTTTGATCTTTTTAGTGATTTTTCATTCTATTCTTCCCATTCTTATAACAAAATAAAAGAATACTTTTATTTTTATCTTGGTGGTGATGGAGTGGTGTATGTTAGTGTGATTGTTGGTGGCAGCGTGTGTTAAGTGCAGACTATTTGACTATGACCGCTGACCAATACAAATTATAATATGCATAGAAATATAGATACAATATTATTATTATTATTATTATTTATTATTATTATTATTATTATTATTATTATTTATTATTATTAATTATTATTGTTATTTGTTTGTTGTTGTTGTTGGTAATAAGAAAATACTGGTTGTAATGTAAAATAAACACGTATAGAAATATAATATATATTTTTTTGTAAAACCCTAAGTATTCTAACTTCAGATAATACCCTAAATTTAAATAAAATGAAAGGAGTTGATTAATAGTTCTTCTATCCCACAGGCTGTTTTATAATCCGTAAGACTTGTTTCAACTTATTTGGTTTCATCTCAGATCACCAACAGCTTCAGCTATAACTGAAATGTAGTGGCAGATAGACAGAGAATTAAATTTGTTCTTACTAAAAGAAAATATTGAAAAGAATTTTATAAAAGAAATATCTAAAACAAAAATTTATTAAAAATTAAAAAAGATATTAAAAAACATATACTTTTCTGAAGAATTAAAATCTGAAATATTTATGAAATATAATTAAAATAATCAAACTGAAATTTAAATTTTTGATTGGTATTAAACTTAATTAAAGAAAAATTAATTTTGAGAATAGTCTAAACCCAAATAACTAATTAGAGACAAGAAACCAGAATTTTTGTTAGTAAATGATAAAGCAATAAAGAGTGATTTTCCACCTAAAAACAATTAGTAAATTAAAAAAAAACACCATGAATAATGAAATTAACTTTGTGCCCCATACAAACTGTCAGATAATGATGTAAATAAAAATAAAATGACAAAATAATTTTAGTAATGGGCGAGTTTAATTTGTTTAAATACACATAATTAAAAAGAATTGAGGACAATTAATTAGTATAATTCAAAAGGAAGGATTACAAATATGTCATGATCTAAAACTTCAAAGAACAATAAAATATGAAATGCAGAAACCTAAAAAAGAAATAGGATCTTTTTGTAAACAATTTGACTATAGTATAACTTCGCCACAGAAATGTGATGGCCAATGTTCTAAAACAAATATATTTCCAAAACTATACTTTCTAGAAAACTCTGATGTTAGTGAACCTGACTCAGAAAATATTAAACAATTTGAAATCAATCCTATAAATCATCATAGAGAAATTTTTCACCAAAAACAAGTGCTCTTTCTATAAGGAAATTGTTGATAAACCTAATACTATATCTCAATTTAAATATATGCGTTCAACAATCTATGAGGAACATAGATGGTTTAAGATTTGAATATAAATATCTTAAGTATTTTTGGCAACAAATGAAATGGTTGCAAATGCTTATAAAACCACAGTCAACATTTCTGATACAAGCTATAGCAAAGAAATCTTAATTGCTGGATTTACCGGCCAACTTAGATGGTGGGATTAAAAAATCCATGCCTCACCCTGACCCCCAAAAAAAAAACCCAAAAACATTTTAGAAATTACCTAATTCAAATTCAAATAAATGATGAAGGTGAACGCTATATATGATGAAAAATGGTGAAGTAATTCAAGATGCGGTAAATCTCTAATTCTCACCATTCACTTCATTTATAGGAGATCCATCTCACTTAAAAGATAAAAAATGCCGGAGTTACTTAAGTAAATTTTAAAATGTAAACATTAGGTGATTTTCAAAAATTATAAAAACGACTTTTCTCAACTAGATAAATGTTAAGGGAAAGACTTCTAATCAAAGATTTCTTGGAAAAGAAAAAGTTTTTAGCTGGGTTTACCTTTATTTCTTGGGAGAAAAAAGTTTTAGAAATCATATAAACAACCAACATGGTCAACCTAATACTTATAGTAAAAAATTACCTATGGACAATTAATTAGTAATAATTCAAAAGGAAGGTTCTACAAAATATGTCATGATCTTAATTTTAAATGAAAAATTTTTGAAAATAATTTTTCGGGTCATTTCACATATAATTTGCTAAAATGGTGTTTTAATGAATAAAAGAAAAAAAAAAAAGGAAGTAATTTTTTATGGTTTTGTACCTCCGCACTTTATTTTTAGTCGCATGAATGCAATGGTTTCTAACATAAGATGCTATGCTAGATTCTAAATAGATATAGACATACGATAGTTTTAGTTAAGACAATTGGATTTTATTATTTTTGGGAGTAAATAGATTTTTTTAGAGATTAATATATATATATATATATAACTAGTTCAATGGTCTTTTAAACTTTTATCAGATTGTTTAACTAGTTCATACCAATCAAAGAATTTAATAAAAAATTACATGAATTAAATTTGGAAGAAAATGTTTTAAATAAAATATACGAACTCTATATTGATTCGGATTCCTCGGAATCTGAGACTAATGAAAGTGAAAAAGTGAAAAAATCAAATTGATGAATTAAAGGAACACATTCAGTTCTTCAGTTTCATCAAAATTTTCTTAAACATTTTATCTAAAGATAAGCAATTTATTAACGTAAGTTAAAATGATATTGAAGAATCAAGAAACAAGCTAAACTTCTTTTAAAAACCTAATAAAAAGTTTTGAGACGTAGATGAAGTAAATATTAACTCCTAAAATTCAGGTCTAATATATGATTTAACTACCATTTTAAATAAAAACCAACCTAAAAAGGTCGATATAGATGACTCTACTAAAGAATTATATAAAGAAATTAAGATGCTAAAAAATGAAGATTCATTAAGTAAAAGAATTAAAAACCCAACTTCAACAAAATTCTAAAAAAATAAAAATACTAGAATCCCAACTTATTTCCAGTTCTTCCTCAGAAGAAGACGAATCAGATAATAATTTAAATGGACAAATAAATGAATTAGATGAAGATGTAGATTGTAATTTTCTCAATCTATTACAAGAAATTACTTCACGAAAATATTTAGTAAAAATAAACATTCAAATAAAGGATTTTGTGATAGATGCAATTGCACTCTTTGACACAGGTGCAGATTTAAACTGCAATTGCACTGTTTGACACAGGTGCAGATTTAAATTGTATAAAATCAGATTTAATACCTAAAAGATATTGGTCTAAAACTAATGAAAAACTTAGTACAGCCAATAAATCTAAACTAGAAATCACTGGTAAAACAGATGCATTAATTGTAAATCAGGACTTAGAAATAAATACAGTATTTTTATTATCTCCTCAGATAAATTACATGGTAATATTAGGAACTCCTTTTATAAACCTAATAACACCATATTCTGTTAAAGAAGATTGTATTAAATTTAAAGTCAGAAATAATAAAGCTAAATTGGAATTCACAGAAAAACCTAAAAAGAAAATTTTAAATTTATTAAAAGCCCACTCTATTAAAATCTTAGAAATTAATTCTTTGATAAAATCTAAAGAAGAAGATTTAAAAGATTTAACAAACAATGTGCATTTAAACAGAATTAAAGAACAGTTAAACAGAGAAATTATTCAAGATAAAATAAACAAACTAAAAGCATTAATGGAGACACAGCTTTGTGCTAATCATCCAAATGCATTTTGGAATCGTAAACAACATATGGTAGATTTACCATATGAAAAAGATTTTGATGAAAAAACTATTAAAACTAAAAGCTCGACCAATTTCAGATGAAACCCTGAAATTAAAATTGATGGCATTGTAAATAGAAATTTTCAAGATTTAATCATAAAAAATTAATTTGTAAATCTAGAAGTCCATTGTCATAGTGCAGCTTTTTTTGTCAATGAAAAATGCTGAATTGAAACGAGGTGGTTCCAAGACTAGTAATAAATCTTATAGGAACCATTAAACAAGTGGAGCTTTAAAAATGATTGCAGATATCCAATTCCTAATAAAAAAAGACCTATTTAAAAGAAATATACAATGCAAAATATTTTTAGTAAAATTTTGATTGAAATCTGGTTATTGCAGATTCAAATTGATCCTAAAGACAGAATATAAAACAGCTAAAACGGCATTTACAGTTCCTTTTGGTCAATACGAATGGAATGTAATGCCGTTTGGATTAAAAAATGCACCTTCAGAATTTCAAAGAATAATGAATGATATATTTAACCCCTATTCCCAATTATGTATAGTCTATATTGATGATGTGTTAATATTTAGTCAAACTATTGAAAACCATTTTAAACATTTAAAAACTTTTTGTATGATAATAGAGAAAAATGGTTTAGCACTTAGTAAAACTAAGATGGATTTATTTAAAACCAAAATTAGATTTTTAGGACATTATATTGAACAAGGAATACTTCAACCTATAGAAAGAACTTTAGTATTTGGAGAAAAATTTCCTGATGAAATAACTAATAAAGTACAACTTCAAAGATTTCTTGGTTGTTTAAATTATGCGTTTTCCTTGGTTGTTTAAATTATGTAATTGAATTTTTAATCCAAATTTAAATTGCATGATAAAACATTACATAATAGACTTTGTAAAAATGCTGCTCCCTTGGACAACTCAGCATAACTCAATTAATAAAAAAGATAAAATCCTTGGTAAAAGAAATATCTTATTAATATATTCCTGATTCCTAAATGCTTTTAAAATTGTTGAAAACTGATGCATTCTAATATTGGTTATGGAGGCAATTTTTAAAACAAAAAGTAAAATGGTAAAAGAAAGATAATACCAATATACTTCAGGTCATTGACTCCACCTCAATTAAAATTATTCTACTATAAAAAAGAAATTTTTAAGTATTGTTATTTTGTATCAATAAATTTAATCTGATCTTTAAATCAAAAAATTTTTTACTAAATTTTTACTTCGTATTGATTGTAAATCTGCAAAAGACGTTTTGCAGAAAGATGTCCAAAACCTTGCCTCTAAACAAATTTTTGCTAGATGGCAAGTGCTTTTAAGTATTTTTGAATTTGACATAGAGTATATTAAAGGTAATGATAACAATATTCCAGACTTTCTAACTAGAGAATTCTTACAGAACAATGGGAAGAAAGAAGGATAAAGAGTTATCAAATCCGTTGATGGCTGTGGATTTGCCAAAAATCCAATATAAATCTACTAGTAATATACATAAATGGTTTGATAAAAATTTCCTAAAGATCTTAAAAAATGATTGGAGGAACTTTCTCAATCTCTCGAAGTCATTAAAAGCCCTGCAGGGTATGGCATCCTCTCCACAGAGGACCCCAGGTATGTCTTCTAAGTTCTAAAGCGATCGTATCCGGCTCAGATACGGCTACTCTGTCTCAAACGGTAGACAGTAAAGAGTTATCAAAAAATCCGTTGATGGCGGTGTGGATTTGCCAAAAAATCAATATAAATCTACTGAACCTAGTATACATAAATGGTTTATTAAAACTATATATGATTTTGAAATTGAAGTTGAGGATGGTTTTACCAGTACTAATCCTTGGCAAGTTGTAAAATCATATTATCCTGAGAATTGGTTTTTTGTCCCAACAGACCCCTCAAAACCTCAGGAATATTATCATAATATTTTAATTGATACTGGTTCCGTAAAAATTAAACATACGTTTGATAATACAACTAAACATATTTCGTACTCTTCTTTTCAAATAAAACGCGTCATCCATCCCAAGGATTGGCCCGTATCTTCTTTGTATACCCCTGTTCGATT
>NW_023591350.1:210628-254273 GCF_014843425.1 Jatropha curcas | reverse complement strand
TAAAAATATGAAATGCAGAAAACTAAAAAAAGAATATTAGGATCTTTTTGTAAACAATTTGACTATAGTATAACTTCTCCACCAGGAAATGGAGGCCAATGTTCTAAAACCAATAAACCTAAAAAAATATTTAGAAATAAATACTCTAAAAAAACAATATAGCATATACACCTTAGTCAAGATAATATTTATATAGTAAAAAGAGAACAAAATCTTCTTATACGAAACAAAATAAAACCAACCTTCTAAATCTACCACATTAAAAACTCTTTATAAAAAATTTTAACTTTGTTAACAATTGTGGAAAAAAAAGGCAACAATCTAAATTTTGTAAATTTAATAAAGATTACATGAATTAAATTTGGAAGAAAATGTTTTAAAAAAATATGACTGAAACTCTATATTGATTCGATTCTTCGGAATCTGAGACTAATGAAAGTGAAAAATCAAATTGATAATAGAACGACTGTCAAGTCTTCCAGGTTCAATCAAACTTTTCATTTAAAACATGTTATCTAAAGATCAAAGCAATTATTAACAGTAGTTAAGGATATTGAAGATCAAGAAACTAAAGCCAAACTATCTTAAAAAACTAATTAAAAAGTTTTAAGACGTAGCATGAAGTAAAAAATATTACTTCCTAAAAATTCATCTTAATATACTTATGATTTAAACTACCCATTATTAAAATAAAAATCAATCTAAAAGTCGATATAGATGACTCTACTAAAGGATATATAAAGAAATAAAAGATGTAAAAAAATGAAGTAAAAGAATTTGTAAAAACCCAACTTTCCAACAAAATTCTAAAAAAAAATAAAATATTAGAATTCCCAACTTATTTCCTAGTTTCTTCTTCAGAAGAAGCCACGAACCCAGATTCATTAATTGAAAAAAACTTAAATGAATTGATGAAGATGGTAGATTGTAATTTTCCTTCAATTTATTACAAGAAATTCCACTTCACGAAAAGTATTTAGTAAAAATAAACATTGCAAATAAATGATTTGTGATAGATGCAATTGCACTCTTTGAACACAGGTGCAGATTTAAACTGTTATTAAAAAAATTGATCTAGTTCCTAAAAAGATATTGGTTAAAAAAACTAAGTGAAAAAAATTAAAGTACAGCCAACCAAATCCTAAACTTGAATATAGGAAAACAGATGCAATAATTATTAAATCAAGCCCTTAGAAATAAAACACAGTATTTTTACTTTCACCTCAGATAAATTACTATGCGGTAATTAGGTACCGCCATTATAAATCTCATCCACACCATATTCAGTAAAAGAAGATTTGTATTAAAATTCAAAATTCAGAAATTAGTAGAAGCTAGATTAGAATTTTACAGAAAAACCTAAAGCCAAAACCAATTAACATTTGTTAAAAAAGCTCATTCCAGTTAAAATATTAGAAATCAATTCTTTAATAAAAATCAAAAGAAGAAAAATAAAAATTTAAATAACAATATCCATTTAATAGAATTCAAACTCAACTTAAGGCAGAGATCTTGTTAAACATAAAATTCAAAATCTTCAACATTAATGGAAAAGAAACTATGTGCTGAGGCCATCCAAGTTGCATTTTGGGATCGTAAACAAACATATTGGTAGATTTAAACCATATGAAAAGATTTTGATTGAAAAAAACTATTAAAACTAAAGCTCGACCAATTCAGATGAACCCTGAATTAATTGAGCATTGTAAAATAGAAATTCAAGATTTACATGCAATAAAAAAAATTTAATTTGTTAAATCTAGAAAGTCCATTAGTCATGTGCAGCTTTTTATGTCAATAAAATGCTGAAATGAACGATTCTTCCAAGACTTAGTAATAAATTATTAAACCATTAAACACGCTTAAAATGGACAGATATCCAATTTCCTACATAAAAAAGCCTATTAAAGAAATTAACAATGCAAATATTTTTAGTAAAATTGATTATGAAATCTGGTTATTGGCAGATTCAAATTGATCCTAAAGACAGATATAAAACAAAGCATTCACAGTTCCATTTGGTAACCAATTGAATTGGAATGTAATTGCTCTTTTGGATTAAAAATGCTCCGTTCTGAATTTCAGAGGATTCATGAATACATATTTAATCCCTATAGTAAATTTTATAGTATACATTGTGATGTGTTAATATTTAGTCAATATCTTATTATGATCAATTTAAAAAACACTAAAAAACTTTTTGTATGTAATTAGGCAAATGGTTACACTTAGTAAACAAGATGGATTATTCAAAAACTAAAAATGAGATTTTTCAGGCATTATATTGAACAAGGTAAGATTCAACTATAGAAAGAGAAACTTTTTTGCGTGAAAATTTCCTGATGAAATTTACTAATAAACCCCAATTACAGACCGTTTTCTTGGTTGTTTTAAATTTATGTAAGTTGATTGTTTACCAAATTCAAATTGCATGATAAAACCATATACATAATAGACTTGTAAAAAACTGCTGTCCTTGGACAAACCTCAGCATACTCAGATTAATAAAAAAAGATTAAAATCCTTGGTAAAACGAAATTCCTTACGTTATAGATTCCTGATCCCTAATGCTTTTTAAAATTGTTGAAACTGATGCTTCTAATATTGTATGGAGGCATTTTAAAACAAAAAGTAAATGGTTAAAGGAAAGGATAATCCCAATTACTTCCAGGTCCATTGGACTCCAAACTCAAATTAAATTTATTCCTACTATTAAAAAAGAAATTTTAAAGTATTTTATTTGTATAAATAAATTCAATCTGGATCCTTTAAATCAAAAAATTTTTACTTCGTATTGATTGTTTCAATCGGTGCCAAAAGTGTTCTGCAAAAAGTGTCCAAAACCTGCCTCTAAAAATGTTTGCTTATATGGGCAAGCACTTTTTAAGTTTATTTTTGAATTGACATAGAACTATATTAAGAAGGGCCCAATGATAATAGTATTCCAGACTTTTCTAAACTAGGAGAATTCTTACAGAACCATGGGAAAGAAAAAGAAGGATTAAAGAGGAAAGAAAATTAAACAAGATTCAGGCTCCCCAACTAAAGCTCTTTCTGAGCACTCTGGGAAGACCTTAAAACCGTTAAAACACTAAAACCACTCCTCCTAAAGGATCTTAAAAAAATGGTAATTTCGAGGAACTTTCTCAAATCTCTCGAAAGTCATTAGCCCTGCAGGTATGGCATTCCTCTTCCACAGAGGACCCAGGTACTGTCTTTCTAAATCTAAAGCAATCGTATCCGCTCATGATTACGGCTACTCTGTCTTCAAACGGTAGCAAGTTAAAGAGTTATCAAATCCGTTGATGGCTGTTGGATTTGCCAAAAATCCAATATAAATCTACTGGTTAGTATAACATAAAATGGTTTGATAAAAAGTTATTTGATTTTGAAATCGAAGTTGAGGATGGATATAATCATACCCAATCCTTGGCAAATTATAAAAAACTATTATCCTTGAGAATTGGTTTTTATGCCTACAGAACTTATCAAAACCCCAGCTTATTATAATAATATATATCCCTAGATACTGATTCAGTAACAATCAAACAACGTTGTGAGTAAAAATGGAATAATTTCTTATTCTTCTATAAAAAATAAAACGCGTTCATCCCCATCCTAAGGATTGGGCCCGTACCTTCTTTGTAAAACACCCCCAGTAAAAATTAAGGATACATAAATTATAATAATGAGTTATAACTTATTTTGATTATAAAAAAACGTGGGATACGATATTTTGTCTTCAGAAAAATCCCACCACTACTCATTCATGGTTAATATATTTTGATCAAAATATACGCACTGATTAAAAAATCCCAAATTGGTTAAACATGGTGCAATTAAGGGAATTTCAGAGGAAATCATTCCTCATATATCCTTTATTTTGTATTCAGTTCTTTAAAACCCATATAAAACCCAAAACCTGCAAAGTTCATATTCCTTTCCTTGAATTATTATTGTATGACCCTTCTTCACTCCTATGGGTTATATCAATGGTGAGTGTTTGATTATCAGTATGTTCAGAAAGTCAAATTCCCATGATAATAAAAGAACATAAAATTAAAATGGTGGGGATCATATCAAGAAATTCCACCACTGAACCATTAAAATTAGCCAATGGTATCCGCCAATTAAAATTACCGCCCATCTAACCCAGCTTTTAACTATGGCCCATACATTAAGCCATTCAGATAACCCCCAGTTGGGTATCCAAAAAGCCCAATTTGCCAGCCCCGTGTTAGCTGCAGCCAAAAACACCAGAAGAATATAGATTGAATCTGTCAAGAGATGTCTGAACAACTTTCAAACCAGTTCAAATCAAGCCCATAAAACCATTCAACACCAGTAAGACCCAAAGTGGCATCCTCCAGTAAATCTTCAAACACTACACACCATAAAAGCAAGGGGTAAAAATCGTGTTAACCATCATCCTCATCATCTAGTTCATCTGTGACGGAAAGTGATGATAGCCGATATTCATAAAAATCCCCGAAGCCAAAGCCAAGTCCAAGACAATGAGATAAAGGCCAAGAAAAGGCAAAAGCGAATAAGGAAAAAAGAAAAGAAAAAATTAAAAGAAAAAGCAAAAGAAAAAGGAGCACGGTAAAACTTCTCCTCCTCAATTCATGTTCCGACACATTGTAAAAGAACAATTTGCAACAGTAAAAGTTAAGTCACCAAGTCATTTTCAAATAGTAAAAGCCCAAGGCATCTCCCAACAGTAAAGGCAAGGCGATCCTCCAACAGTAAAAGGCAAGTCTCCAACAAGTAAAGCCAAGGCCTCTTCATCAGCCAGTGGCAGGACAAGAACTATTCATTTAAGAGTAAGATTCCGCCAATTTTTCCTATAAAAGGGAGGGCCTTCTCCCCTTGTGAAAGCATAAGTTTATTCTTTAAGTTTAAACCTTAACCATCCTTCTCTCCTTCTTCCTCCTAGTTCAAGTGTAAGAAGTTCAAGTGAGAAAGTATCGTAAAAACTATAGTAAGTTTTAAATCTTGTAATTTATATTTTGTAAATAATAAAGTTTGTTATTTTATTAAATAAAGTTTGTATTTTTATTTAAACGGCTACGAATATAAGTCCGTGTTTACGGGCACCTTTCTCCTTTCCTCCACCACTCTGACTTAATTCTGAGACCAAAATCGGTCCGTTCCATGGGGCTCTCCACTTTGTGACCTTGTGACGATTCAGAGGCTCCTTACCCCCAGGTTAAATAAAAAAAAAACCCCCCCCCCCCCCCCTATTCGACGAATGCCCGGCCTCTTGCCAGGGCCCTGTAATGGGACGCCACTTTAGTTTTTGCGCGTCAGGCCCTTCAATTGGGGTAGGTTGGGCGTGTCGTGAGGCACAAAATCCGATTCGCCGTAAAACGAATTAAGTGGTACCGCAACTTGTCACATTCCTGAGTGCGGGATACCAGTCCCCTCTCCTTAGACCCTTCGACACCTCATCATGGTCATATATATATATTATATATATATATATATATATATATAATATATATATATTATATATATATAAATATGTACCCAAAAATCTCCCAACTTTTTCCGAATGGAGGGAGAGGTTTACCAATTATGAGACATTGACACAAAAGAATGCTAAGTTAAAATATTTAAAAAGATGTAATTCTAATAATTGAAGCAGTTTAGAACGGATTAACCTAAAAGTTATTAACTGCCTCTAAATTTTTTATAAAGTTTCTTTTGGCCCCAAGAAATAGATAAGAAATTATAACAAAAGGGTGGAATTACAAAACAGAACCTAAACCAAGTGCACCAAAATCGAGTACCCTATATTTTTCGCAAAAAAATGTAACACTCTAAATTTTACCGAAATCCTATTATATCCTTAAAATTCATTGATTTTTGCTAATATTGCATATCTCTTCCATACTAATAAAGGATTTCGACTTTTACATGCAAAATTGATGGATGTAAAGGTTAGCAAACTTTTACAATAATGATTTTCACATATTAACCCATTTAATAAGTATTTAATTAATTATCAAAATTTAAATCCGTTAGTTTACGAGTTTAAATTTTTAAATATTCGTGTAAACTTTATTAATAGAGATTTTCAACTCGTCCAAGTAAAAAATTAAGGGTATCATAGATTTTTGCAACCAAATATTAGCTTATAATTTATGTATTTAGCCTATCCAAAATTATTAAATTTATAAAATGATTAGAGTTAAATAAACTTCTTCATGGAAAGATAGATTTGGAGTATTTTCACATGAGCTTGCTTCGACGAGAACATAATGACAACTCACATGTTTTAAAGAAGCATTTGGTGTTTAATATATAACCCATCAAACAGTTTACTAATTTATTTTTTGTCACCGACCCGGACTCATGGCCGACCGGCACTAGGGCCCAGTAAGCTTAAGGCCCCCGAGGCCCGTAGTAAGCCTGAAACACTTAGAATCTATACCTCGGTATAAATATTCAAACATTTTATTAGTTCTCGCCCAAGTTTTTCTTCCTACGCATTCTATTATTCGGGCCCAGTTTACAATACCATCACATTCTAATTTGCTTACAGAATTATTTGTGTCAGTTAATTCTACGGACCTAAAAAATTTATGTAAATCCTACAAACTTGCGGAGTCACTAACTCTTGTATACATAGCTTTTATACACATAATTATAGAGTGAAATAAATATGAAACTAGGAAAAATTTCTCTATTTGCCCTGCGCCGAAAGAAACATAGCCTAATCGATTAAAGAAAAAACTTACTTTCCTGTAAAAAATCAAAACAAAGGACATGTGAGTTTTCTAAGGAGTAATAATTATTGGCACAACACACACAGTCACACAAATTGTGTATTTTTTTTTTTTTTTTTTTTTGGTGTTTTTTTTCTAACATATCAAGCTAGTTCATCCGACTTAGTTATATGTCACCGCAGTCAGTCACACAAAATGCACATACCAGCACTCCACAACATTAACATCTTCACTATAATCACATCCAACGTGGAAAAGTTAGTCAGTGGAGTCACCGAACCCCAATGAGCCGTCCTCCCACTATGCTCATCTCTCACATGGTGCACCAGGAACCGATCCCATACTGGCCGACCGTCTAATCCTCATTGACCAGCCCCTCTCATTGTTTTTCTATTCTCTCTTTTATTTTCCATACCAACAGGAGCAACCGTGCTGGCTCCATCCAAATCTAGATCATCAAGCGGCTCACAACAGGAGGCCACCCCTGCGTGCTGCAATCAAAATCTAGATTTCAAGGTGCGCAACAACAAATGGCCATCCTGTGTTCAGAATAAACAGATTATCAGGTGCACACGGTGGGCCGCCGATCTCCATTTACCCGGCTAATAGAAACAGAATCAGAGATCTATATAACAGAAATCAGAAATATAACAGAAATCAAAATTCAGGATCCGTATACAGAAAACAGTCTCACAGAACCTATGGTGGACCCACTTTCATCCCAATTCCACACAAATAAAGCACACAATATCACAACAAAAATTTAATCAAACATTGCCAATCAAATGCAGACATTATTAATTCAATTAAAAACATCGTAATGCCAATGCCAAATAAATAAAGTAGTATTAACAATAAACAACAATAATAAAAATTAAATAACCAATAATAACAATTTAATATATGAAAATAAATAAATAAATAAATATGTAAATAATAAATGAATTAATAAGATAATAAATAAATCTCAAAGCACTATATCTTATGTTATGTACCAAGGGTTTAGTAGAACTTAACCCTAAATAACTTTTATTAATTGTATGTTGTTAAAAATTAAAAATTTAATCTTAAAGTTCTATCGAAATTTCGCACACCTCCCAAAAATGACTGTCTACCTGCTCAAATACACAATATTATCATATCTTTATCAATCAAGGCACACAAGCCCCAATCCGTCGGCACAATCAATCAAATGCAATACCCGTCCTCCTTAAATAACAATATCGCCATTCGGCAAGAAAGTAGTTATTAGCATCAATTCTCATAGGTTCAAGCTAATAGAATAAATGCAGACAAGCAATTTGTGACAATAATCCTAACCTTCCTTTATAAGGAATTCAACTCATAAGCTTCAATTGCATAACAATTTAAATCCTTCCCTAAATTTTGTTTTCCAACATTTAGCTTAGCACCTAGTTTTTCCTCCAATATCATGAATCAATACAATAATCAAATCTAAGTAAAATTTTAAACAGTACTGAGAGTTAATCCATAATTGCTACTAAATTGCTCATCAAATTATCTTTATAGCCTAAACTTTATGTATTGAAGAATTAAAAGTTCTCTAATAAAAAGCATGAAAAAAGCTAGAAATGAAAAATCCCCTTCATAAACTTTTGATTTATGCTCAATCCTTTCGTATCATATTCGGAAAAAACAACATACATTACGAGAAAGGAAAGGTTGAAATTGCTTACCCAGTGCGGAAAAATGCCGAAAAACTGAATATTTTGGAAAAAGTTGACCGGAAACAGCTCAAATGATCAAAGTCCGATTCTGCCGTCGCCTAATTTGCCGTAGGAAGTGAACAGTGACGTGGGTAAAGAGATTGACAGCGAGGAGGAGCTAGTTCCTGCTAGATGTGGCGGTTTCTTGACGGAAATTCGAAGAGGGAAAGCCAGATAATGCAATGCCCGCGGTACCTACTGCGAGTTGCATCGCAAGCTTTTTGTTCACTGCGCAGCCGAAAGGTGAAGGAGAGATAGTGAAGGAAGAGAAGGACCGGAAGCTTCTTTCCGTCCGACCGAAAAGAAAGCCGCGTCGCTGGAAGTCAATGAGCAGGAGGCCCGACCGATTTCCCGATCGAAGAAGTCGCGACTCTCCTACGCCTATATGCATCCAGCAAAGAAAGAGAGGAGAGGAATTAGACCAATTCCGCTGGCGAGGAGGCGATGGCGAGGCAGGCGCCGGCTTGGTCTTCGGTGGTCGGAAAAAGAAAAGAGAGGAGGAGAGGTCGCGCGCATGGCGCTGGCGCTAGGCAAGAAGAAGGAAATGAGAAAAGAAGAAAGAAAAAAATTTTGGGCTTCTAGACCCATCCGGTTCGATTCAACCGTTTGTCTTCTAAATTTAATGATTCTCCTCAATTTTGCTCCAGGTTTGCAGCGTTTTTCACTATCGTTTCAAACTATTTGTTGTGGTTTTCAAAAAGTATACAAATTTGGTTTTAAGGGCCCGGTTCGTTTATTTATTATTTAGTTTTCGTTCCATAATATTTTCTCCATTTACTCAATATAAATAAAATATGAACAATTATGTATTGATTTTTAGATAATTAAGTATAATATATAATTACAACATAAAATATTAATTATAATGACTATACTAAGTTTTCATTTGATCGTCACAAAATTTTAAGTGTTCTCGGATCGTAAATTCTGAATAATCTGTTTTGGGCTTGGACCTAATTCGGAAAATTTTTGGGCTTGAATTGGAGACTTGTATTACATTTATAAGCCCCCACACGTTTCAAAATTCCGATTTTTAATTAAATAAAAATTCAAGGTTGCAAAAAATAAAAAATTCCGGGGTGTTTCAATTTTCTAAATCTGTTTACTAATACTCATATTTATATATTATTTAAATATTTTTAATTTTGTTAAAAATCCTATTTAAAAATTATTAAGCAATTGATAGATTTGATAAAATCTATCCATAAAAGCGGGCAAGAAATGAACAGAAAAAGAAAGAGGAAGAAGAGTTCTAGGCTTTGAAACTACGTTAATGCTTAAGTCAATAAAAAAGAAGTAACAATCGTAATTGAAGATTGATCTTCACATCTTGCGTCCCTGAATAGGGAGGTTTAATCCTCTTTATATGAAGGTTAAAAAAGACATTAATAGAGTTGGCATTAGGAATTATGTTGCATAGCATTTGAATTACAATTTAAATAAGTATTTGAAATGATGACCCGCAAATGAGTGTTTGTGGAGAATAGGAATTAAATCTCGTAAATCCTTATTTCCTGATTTCTATGCAAAATATAATATTGATCCTAAAATAAATTAGATCTATAAATCACGGTAAGTCTCTTAATAAATATTATATTCTGTCACCAAGTATTTTAACTTAAAACTTGCACCTGAAATAAATCTGTTGTATTAATCTGTAAGTTATGAGGACATTTTATTTTTCTAAATTGTTCAACTCCTTCCGCTGTAGTCTCTCTATAACAACCCGCCCGCCCAGCCCCAAGAGACCCGACGGCGGAAGCCACATCGTGCCGGAGACACCGTCGCTAACATAACATATAAATCATAAAATCAGATTATGAATTAGAAGTGATCAAGTTATGACAAGTTTTAGCGAGTAATTTTTTTTCAATTTGTTTTGAAAATACTATATATATAACTTATGAAAACATTTAGGAAAAATCCTACAAAAAAACTTGCAAGAGTTTCCTTTTAAAAACCGAGCCTCGCAAATATAGTGAATACGAAACACTCCCCAATTTTTAAAACTCTAAACCCCAGCAAACTCCAGTAATCACCATAGCAAACACAACAAACACTTCTATACCTTCATAACTATAGAAAACCCTTATGAAACCCTTAATAGCATTTTAACTGATCATCAATTAAATTCATTCATTATATATATATATATATATATATCTACTATATATATATAATCAAGCCTTAGTTCTTAATCATACCAAACTATCTCTTAAAAAATATTTTATATCCAAACATTAAATAAAAAATCCTTCATGCTATCTCCCAAAATATATACACCAAAAAACTAATTTATCAATTTACATTGCTTAATTATAAGTCAAATAAACATAATATCCGAAAAATTAATAATTATAACATGCCATGATTCTTAAGTACATTCAAACTAATTCACCACTACTAAAATACGTCGCTTCTGGCTGAAAAGCTACTCTATCTGATCTTCAAGTCTACAACCACCGCACTTCACCGTCGTGATTAAAAAAAATCAAACGCATTGAGTATAAAAACTCACTCATAAATGACAAACTTACCAATGTTGCACTGGCAACACACTTAAAATATAAATTTTCATCAAAAGAACATACATTTACATTTATAGCAAAAGAATTATCAAATAAACTTATAATTAATAACATAAATAATTTAATTCTTCCAAAACA
The DNA here is from genome assembly GCF_014843425.1 of Jatropha curcas. The sequence continues at coordinate 243,149 of NW_023591350.1, read as the reverse complement.
CAAATGCATTATTTGGATATTTATTATACCAATACACATACTATTTATTTTAAAACCATGTATCGAAATATCATGCCGTGAAAATTAATTTGAGAACATAATCATTTATTTCCAAACAAAGGTTTACTGAAATAATATAATCTTATTCATTTAAGTGCCTTAAAAATATTTTCCAAGGGCTCGCATACACTTAGGAGAAAGAGAAACAAATAGGTTTTCATAACTTATTCATAATGGCCTTAGGTCGCCAACCTTTTCATAACATATAGAGCGCGTCCGCCCTAACATAAGACACCCACGGTTTTTCTATATCTTTTTTATTTCATTTAATTTTGTCTATGTGTTTTCTCCTAACTTCTTTCTATATACATATTTATTGATTTGTTTTGTTTTTTTTTTTTTTGTTTTTCTCTGTTTTTTTTTTTCTCTTTATTTTTTTTTTTTTACTTATTATTTTAGTTACTATTTTTCTTCATCTTTTTTTTTTGTGCTCATTTGTTTTATTTATTTTATTTCTATTATGTTTCGTATTCTTATTAAGTCTATTTCTATATTATTTCTTGATTTCTATTTTTGTCTCTATCATACATAATAAAATCAAACTCTCGCCATCAAATTCACATCAAGTATATTAAGAGCGCAAAATCCTTGTTTTAATTCGTTAGTTGCATAATACTTCTCAAAAAACTTGTCTTATTCTTTAGTCTTCTTAAATTTCATTAATGTTAATGCTTACTTTTAGACTAAGTAACTCATGAGAGATTAACATAGAAAATTTCTTATCCATATGAAATCTAATCATTTGATTAGTTCTTTTTTCTTTTTTGTATATCTTTTTAGTTGTATTTTTAATGTATTATGTTTATTCTTTATATCTTCTAACATTTATTACTTAATATAGGAAATTTTCTTATAAATTCTTTTTCTTTTAAAAACGTTTCTTCGAAGGTCAAAATGAATTTATCCATGAAGAAACTTTCCTTATCATAATAAAATCATACTTTCCTTTATTCAAAAATTTTCAAAGCACATACATCTTAAATACCCTTTTTTTTTTTAAACTGTAAGGCATATCGAAATTAATCAAAATAATCGTACTTATGTCATAGATATATAGATAGCATACTATACAAAAACATAATAATTAAGTAAGCCTTACCACCCTAAGAGTGGTTTTTGCGCCTCTTATGAAAACCAAGGGGAGGAATTTTCCTTTCTCCAACCCAAGCATATACATAACTCTTATGCCAACCAAGGTAAAATCCATTCCGTATCCTCCATCAGTGCATTATCTAAACTAATTCCACACTTTATACCCAAATTTTCAACAAAATTTTCCACCAATTAGAATGTCCCATTTAAACATATCGCCAATAACATTCAAACTTATATCTTATTTTTGTCAAATAAACTCCTCAAAACATACATAATCAACGAGAACTCATCACATCTGATTCAAATAACATACATTGATCCAAAATAAAATACCCATGATTCAAAGGCATAGGACATTTCCAGCATTAATAAACCTGACTTTGCAGGGTTTTTAAGACATAACTTGAGTTATAATTGGTTCTCCAAAATGGAAACGATAATCAAAAATTCATTAAGAAAGCCTAAGACAAAATGCTACAAATGTTATGAGGGATCAACAACCCAGAATCAATTTCTGCACAGGTAGCAACAAAAAGCTGCAACACAGACAACAATCCAGACCTGAATTCAGCAGAACCAGTCCAATGTTATTGAATTACTCCTTAAACCCAAACACTCAAAATTAATTCAATCCAAAACCAGAGAAGTCTTAAAGACACAGGACAACAACTCTCCATGAAGAACCTCACGAACATAATCTTGCCATTCATGGTCGGTCAAAATGGCAATCACTTCAGTCGATGCATCTGTGGACCCATCATAAACACAGTCAGTTTGGGGTGGTTTCAGCCATAAGTTGAGTATGATATCTCCAAATTGAAACACAAGAGGTGGGTTGGAAAGCTAAGAGAGAGACCTACAAGATTTATGATAGGACTTAGACACAAATAGAAAACTAGAAAGGATCGAAAAAGGTCTTAATCTCTCTCAATAACCCGTTTTCCCAAATTCAGCTTATTTAACCATGAAAGGCAACAATGAAAGATACAAGGGAGAAATGTCTACCACAACATAAATACTCATCAAACATCACCCAAGAGCATGTTATTGCAACCAAAATTCAACAAATCAATCGTTTCATACAAAATCCCAAAACATACACATGATAGCATAAAGGCACAAAAATCAAAAATTTGAGTAAGATAAGTGTGTTTATGAACACTAACTTTCAAAACAAGCTTTCACAAGCTTTAATCAAAGCTTCTCAAGCTTTGGTCTTGCCCTTATCTTTGTTAGAAGGCTCTCCACCCTCTACATGTAAGAAACTCAAAATCAAACAATCCTCCAAATCCAAATTTCTTGAAATAATTCACCAAAAATCACTTCCCAAGCTTTAATCTCTAGGATTAATAACTTAAATCAAGTTGGTTGGGGTGAATTTGACGTGTTTAGTAAGGAAGAATTGAAGAAAATGAAGAAGAAGAAGAAGAAGGAGGAGGAGACGTGTAAGGAAAAAGAAGAAGAAAGAACAATAATTGATGGTTGACTTATATAAAACAACAAGGGTATTTTAGTCTTTTCCCCTAATTGGATGGCTAGGATTAAGTCAAGTAATCTCGTCTAATGGCTACAAATAATCTCCAAGTAAATTCCTTAACTTCCTTCAAAATATTATTTATCTCATAAAATTCTCAAATTTAATCCTTAAAATATAAAATTCCTCAAATTTTCCTTACTTAATATACACCATCAATTTCACTATTCACTAATTATTCATTCTCCAAAATACTTCATTACTTATTTTCTACCCATAAAAATCATGTATGCATACTCAAAAATATTAATAAATATGAAACACTAGATAGTAATTTTTCTGGACCAAAATAAGTACTCGACCTCCCGGACCGGCTGGTACTATCACAGACCGGTAAAACTTATTTATTCTTAGCACACAGAAAATCCAGAGCGTATAACACATCTCCCTTTCTTTCAAAACCCTAGAAGCTTTCTTCTTTCTCATCTCCACGGCGACACCGATGAGCTCTATTGGTGGCTCACCCATTTCTCTTTTTTTTTTTTTTTTGTTTGTTTTTTCAAAATAATCATCAGATCTATAGACTTTGAGTTAACTATTGCCAAATATTGGGATTTTATTATTCGCTCATATTTTTGAAGATTTTTTCTCTCAGATTTAGTTTTGAGTTAATTCTTGTCACCATTATGTGGATTTTGTCTAGTGTAATTTTAATTTTTATTATTTGGACAGTTATGCAGAAAGAAGTGCAAATCTCTTCTCTAGTAGAAGGAAGAAATTTGAAAGTGATCAGATCAGATCAGACTTGTAGAAAGGCTATGGAGCCGAACAGTGGCCATGAATAGCCACTAAGTAGAGCAAGTGATCACCTATGAAGGTGATCAGATCAGACTTGTAGAAAGGCTATGAAGTCGAACAGTGGCCATGAATAGCCACCAAGTGAAGCAAGCGATCACCTATGGCATAATTGCTCTGTCAATTCCATTAGTTACTTCAAATTATGATTGTATTTTTTTTTTTTTTTTTTTTTTTATCTTGTATAAGTGGTTTTTTTTTTTTTTTTTTTTGTATAAGTGGTTTATTATTAGACTTTCTATACAAAAGTATAGAAACATATTGATCTGTATCTCATATTTGTATATAGTTTCCACTTAATGAAATTTCTAGTTTGATTTCTTTAAAAAAATTGCACTAAATAAACAAATTGATAGATTGTTAAATAAATAATGTTGAGTTAAATAGAGATAGATTTGGACATTCAAGATGACATTGGATTTCATTTTCTGTAGAACAACAGATGTTCACAGATGTTACAATTAACAGTAGAAGCTACAACTATTAGCATCTATACTTAGCGCTAACCAAATAAAATACATCAACTTTCAATTGAAATACATAGAAATTATCTCCTAAACAAAACTAATCAGTGGAAGAACATCAATTTCACATTCTTCTTGAAATAATTATAAATCCATAAACCTAAAGTCAAGGTAATACAAGTGCTAATAACAGATTTAACAAATATTTTCTTCCTTTGTACTTGGATATGGAGGCAATTAGATGAGTTGGAATTTTCTGCTACTAAGAATTCCATTTTTGCATTCATTTCTTTCACTACCTCTTTCTTCATTCTCAACTTTTGTTCTAACGACTTCAACTCCATTTCTAGCTTTAATTTTTGCTCTTCCACCTTTTGCAACTTAGCTTTTGTCACCTTTTGCAACTTAGCTTTTGTAGCATCAAACCTTCCATAAATCATAATCATGACTTGAATAACCTTTGGAGAGTAATCATTATCAAGGCACATGAAGAACCTACAATGATTTGCCTATCCCTCCATTTTGTATAGCAATGACGTCTTGGATTTGATCGACTCCTTGAGGTGTATAAATGTGCTTCTTCATTGTGCCTCCAAAATATGCCTGTCTAGTTTGTGGTTGAACTGAAAGACACCTCACTAATTTCTGAAGTAGAGCCCATCTTCATTCCTAGCTTTTTCCAAATGCAAATCGTCCTTTACCCAAATTAAAAATAAAACCCTAGATTACTCTATACGATAATAACAAGAGGCTACACCATTTTAAAAATAAAACCCTAGATTACTCTATACAATAATAACAAGAGGCTACACCATTTTCTATTTCGCTTATCTTTAATACAAAGATAAATTGTTGAGACAAAAAAGAATATTGTGAGATTTTGGTGAGAATATGTCATATCTACTTTGAGATTTTCATGAAAGAGGAGAGAGTGATCAAAGAGCGAACAGAGAATGAAGAGAGGGAATAAGATTTGGGATCCATCCTCTTATCCTAAATGATGCGTTTAAGTTAGCTAACCTTAGGTGGTTAGCTAACTAAAATGGGTCCCACGTTTATTATTTTTTATTATTAATTTTGACTAGATTTCAAATTAGGGTGCAATTTTTACAAAGATTTGAAATTGGGGTGTCAGGAGGATTAAGTTGGATTTGGAGTGCAATTGGAACAAATCGCAAAGGTTGGGGTAACAGGTATGGATTAGCCATACATGATTAACTTGAGCCTATCTTTGGATGCTTTTAACACTTTTGGATTGTTTTAGGAAGAATCATTAACACAAAGCTGATTTTAACATTTTAACAGGGTTGTAGTTGGGAAGCCTCTATGCATAATGGTGCTAGTGATAATTACAACAAGGTCAATTGGAATAAGTGTTTTATATGGGGGTTAAGTTTGATTTGGAGTGCAATTATAACAAGTCGCAAAGGTTAGGGTAACGGGTATGGATTAGCCATATATGATTAACTTGAGTCTATTTTTGGATGCTTTTAACACTTTTGGATTGTTTTAGGAAGAATCATTAATACAAAGCTGATTTTAACATTTTAAAAGGTCTGTAGTTGGGAAGCCTCTATGCATAATGGTGCTAGTGATAATTACAACAAGGACAATTGGAATAAGTGGTTTATATGGTTTTCTATTTTTTTTTTTTATTTGTCAATTTATGTTGGTTTCGGTGATTGACATTTTTTTTCCTTCTCAATAGTCATATTGTTTGATCTCATTTTGAACCAAATTTTTGTAGTTCTTGAATTTCAATAGCCAAAAGCATAATTTGTTGCTAAATTTTTTGTTGCTAAATTTTATACATGTTAGCTACAAGGAGCTAAAAGTTAATAACTAATAGCTAATATTGCCGAACAAGCACTAAGTTGAGAATAAATTTATGGTTTTAGTGCAATTGCTTAATTCAATAATCAATAATTAATAAAGTCATTATTGTTGCCATTGATATTAGCCAATTCATAAGTTTTACACTCTTGACTATTACATTTTTTTTAATATAAATATATTAGGATCTCATTAAAAACTTTATAAATAATACAGGAAGGACATGATCGCTCTTCTGAAGACCATATATATAATAAAACTATTATAACTAGAATAATTATTGTTCGCTGATGTAATAAGAAATCCTAATGAAAATTTAAAAAAAAAAATAAGCTGCAAAGGTGAAATGTAACATAACAAAAATTAAAGTTATGGGAAATTATTATCTTTTACATATAATTTAATATATTTTGAATAAATAAGTTAAACTGCAATATAAAATTATGGGTATTTTAATCTTTTTAGTGATTTTTCATTCTATTCTTCCCATTCCTATAACACAATATTTTAATCTTTTTAGTGATTTTTCATTCTATTCTTCCCATTCCTATAACACAATAAAAGAATATTTATTTTTATCTTGGTGGTGATGGAGTGGTGCATGGTAGTGTGATTGTTGGTGGTAGCAGTCTGTTAATTATATTACATATTCACAAACAAATATATAAATGACATAATTATTATATTTTATAAATTTTTTCAATTACATGACTAAACATAGTAATAGAATGTGTTAACAGCCAGTTTCTATAGAAATCCGTGAGAAAATAAAGGAAAAAAAAGGCTTTGTTACCATGTTAGAAACCCAGGCCTAATCTTAATCCTACTTCAACTTGTGACCAGTAGTTTTTGGATTGTAAATTTATTTTAAATTCTAGACCGGATATTTCGATTAAGTTAGATTAAGATTGTAAATTTATTTTAAATTCTAGACCGGATATTTCGATTAAGTTAGATTAAGTTAGACCGGATATTTGTAAAATGGAATTTTATATTTAATAAATTATAAAAATCATTCTTAATATATAGTTTTACTCGTCTGTACTTAAAACTTATTATTTTTATTAGCGTTTTTTATAAAAAAAATTAGAATTTATTTGTAAATTATATGAATTTCAGTAGAATTTGTTCTAAGTATAACCAAGTTCACAAAATTAAAAATGTGATGCTTCAAACGAATTTTCAGTTGTAACAAAAATGAAAATTTAGATTTGTAAATAAGTTTTATATTAAAAATTTATTTGATAATTAGTGAATAAAATTTTCTTAGTTGAAAATTTTATAAGAGTATCATTTTTTTTTTAATATATTATTATCATTATATATATTTTTTTTTCAATCTGTAAATATAAAATTTAAAAAAATTAGCTATTTTCAGTCACGTTGAATAAAAGAGGTCGGAATTTGATGATTATGGGCAATTCCAGTTGGACAGCAGAGACTTCTGTGATTGGTGACGTGTCAGCAATCAGCAGGGAAATTGATTTTTATTAAGGTCTCATAAGTCAAAGAAAACTGCATTCACGGGGAAGTTTAGCTATTAGTAGTATTGGATATTATATAGCTTTCAAAGCCAAGTAAATTAAGCTGCCAGATTCCTGATTGGTTATTGGATAGCAAAATCAAACTTTAAATAATATTAAATATTTTTAAAATTAATTCTTTGTTATTTTAAAGATTAAAAATCTATAAATTTAACCAAACAGAATTGAATATATTATTTGATGAATTCTCAAAATTCAGTTTACCGAATAAATTATTTCAATCTCTCTAGAAATATTCAATGAATGAGGAACTGAATTCAACTCTTCACTTACCATATAACTAATTCAGTTTACTCAAAATTTTCTAATTTTTACTTGAATAATAAATTTAACTAAAAAAAATATGAGATATTTTATAATAGCAACAACTGTCTACTTTGAGCTCAATAACAATTAAATCAAATATCTGGTATTTGGTCTAATTAATTCATGCAGCTGATAGGTTATTTGTATCAATAACTAAGTTATAAGTGTTTGGTAAGCACATTTTGGAGTTTTTTTTTTAATAGCTGGTGACTGATTTGTATTTATATTATATTTGAACTTCATTACTATCATACAAATAATTGCTAAAAAATTTATTTTTTTAAAATTAATATTTTTTATGATCATTTATATTTTTTTAAAATTAATATTTTTTATGATCATTTAATCGTAGTTATTTAAAAATAAAATTTTTTATTACGTATTATTTTAAAAATTTTAATTAATATTTTTATTTATGGTATACATTAAAATAAAATAATACATTCACCTTAAATTAAAAGAAATATATACACATATTATACATCATAATATATATATAAAAAAAAATTTATACTTTATTGTTTAATATTTTAACAATAACTGCTGTCAAAATTTTACCAAACGTGAACATTTATCGATTAACCAAATGTCAACTATAAGCATGAAAAACCACTGTCAAACAAATACGAATCGATTACCTTTGGCAGCCGTAAAGTTACAGTAATGTAACTATTTGTAAAGCAGCCCACGTACTTTGAAAATCTAATTTTAGCTTATCAAATATGGCGACAATTGTCTCCTTGCTTATCAAATATTTATATTAAAAAAAAAAAAAGAACTAAAAGCCTACATCTATAAATAGCCATGCAAGATTTCTCACACCTCATCGAAGCAAATAACAAGTTGTAGAATTATAATTAAGCAATAATGAAAACTGCTAATTTCCTTGTAGCTCTTGCAGTCTTGGCTCTGGCATTCTCTTCTGCCATGGCTTATGACCCTAGTCCTCTCCAGGCCTCTCCAGGATATTTGTGTTGCACCATGATACCAAACATGGTTGGTAAGTGTGAGCTAATGTTGTTTCTTTCTTTTTTTTTTCCATCGTTCTTTAAGCATATTTAACCTAACTCCAATTACTTTGATGCAGTGTTTACGTTAATGGATAATGGAAAATTTTGCAAAGCAGAGAAAGTGACAGCAGACGATTTCTTTATTACAGGGCTTAACGTTCGTAAACAAACCTCAAAGCAATTAGGAGTACGTATCACCCTCTCAACTGTAGATCAAGTTCCAGGACTCAACACTAATGCCTTATCCATAGTCCGCATTGATTTTGCTCCAAATGGCAGTCTAAACCCACCCCATTTTCACCCTCGAGCAGCAGAAATACTGACTGTCTTAGAAGGAACTCTTTATGCGGGTTTTATTACAGGAAATCCTGATCACCGCCTTTTCGCCAAAATCTTAAAGCCAGGAGATGCACTTGTGTTTCCACATGGACTCATTCACTTCCAGTTAAATATTGTTCCAGTTAAATATTGGCAGCTACTGCAGTCGCTCTAGCTGTATTGAATAGCCAAAACCCAGGAGTTTGTTACTATTGCAAATACAATTTTCTGGAGCTACCCATCAGTAAATCCTGAGTTTTTTGAGCAAGAGCAATTCATCTTGATAAGGATTTTAGTGAACTAAACTTCAAAAGAAAGAAATGGGTTTGAATCCAGATCAGCTTTATTAATTGCAGTGTTATCTGCAAGCAGAAAGTTTAACTTAAATATCCTCATCAATAATTCACTACATTGTAGTAAATAAAAGAGTTTCTCTTTTTTCTTTTTCCTTTTTCTTTTCTTTTTCTTTTTTTAATCTCAAAAAGAGAGTATTGGTAGCTTAATCTCAAAAGAGAGTATTGTAGCATAACAAGGATGAGTATGGTTAATATATGCCTCTCTCACCAAGTTCATGTTACATTAAGTGATGTGTACTATTGCAAGTTATTTAATTAATATATATTTGAATTTTTGGTTTTATATGACTTGATTAGTTGATTCGAACTTAGAATCTTGTATGAATATGTCATTTTTTATTATTACGTCCAATGGTGGAGGGAGGAAGGACTAGTAGTAGCTCGCCCAAGCTCAAAAAAGAAATCCAAATTTATTATATTAATTCAGTTGGACTTTTTTTTTTTTTTTACTCTAACATAATAACATTGAATTATTGGTTACGTCAGTGATTATTTCAAAACTTATTAAGTGTATGGCATAAATATGTAAAAAGAGTAATGAAAATATATGTTAAAATCACTATTTAGAAAAAACAAAAAAAAAAAAAAAAAAAAAAAAAAAAAAAAAACTAACATCTTAAGATTGATTAAAAATGGTGGACTAACAAAGGCAAAACGAGAAAAGAGGGAATGTAAAAACTTAAAAATAAGATTAGTTTCAACCAAAAGAGTAAAATCTGGAAAGAAAAATAAAACTGACAAGAATACAGCTTTACAGAAACAGCTTTTGCCACAATAGTAATGTGTATTTGTCATGGAACTTATGCCTAAGCTCTTGATTGGTATTTTTGATACATTTATCTTTTAATGAGTTGAGGATTATGAAGACAAAAACTAACAGCAAATGGTGTATATGACTCTTGAGGCAAGTTTATTGAATAGCTCGATCGCCTTCTGTTTGACTTGCTGATCTGGGAAGGGGAGGGCCCTTGAGGTTTGTCCGTCCTCCTTTTGGTTTCTTTGTCCTTATGTTGCACTTGCTGGGCCTTCCAAGCCTCGTCTAGTCGAGCGAAATTGTTGGCTCGAGCCATCAATTCTGCAAAAGAATAAGGAATGTCAATGTTCAATGAATCAAAGAGCTTATTATACTTACAGTTTTTGGCCATTACACTAGTGGCGACTTCAATGTTGAGATCTTCTATTTACATAGTTAGTTTCTGGAATTTAATGATATATTCTCGAAGTGATTCGCCTTCAGCCCCTTTCAGGTCTATTAGATCTGAAGAAATCTTCTTGCTCGGTATGCAAACGATGAAACGAGCTTTGAATACAGCTGCTAGTTGGGCAAAATTGCCTATGGATCTTGTCCTGAGCATTTGAAACCATTCCTGCACTAGTGCCTTTAGGGTTATGAGGAAAGCTCTGCATAGTAAGGCGTTTGTTGTTGTCTGGATGTGCATTATAGTGCAAAAGTTCGACTTGTGACTCTAAGATCAGTGGTTCCATCATATATCTCAAAGCTCGGCATCTTGAATTTGTACGCGAAGTGCGCGGATAAGATTTTCGAGGTTAGAGGTGAGTCGTTTCTTAGCCCAAAGTCCGCATTGTCACCTGTCTCTCAGAAATCCTTCAAGATTTATAGGGTCTTTGCTCGGAATTCTTCATCATCATCATGGTATGTGTTCTCGAGCAAAAGAGTAGACTGTACCTGTGTCTAAGTTCTGGTTTGGGTCCCTGTGTGCTAGGAGGAATCTTTGTCCCTTATGTCATCTCCCATTGTCTTGTTGGCAGTGTCTCCTCCCTCCGTTGCTATGTTGATGTGTCGTCCACCTTCAGGGGGTATATGCTCAACTGGCTTGGCCATTATTCTTTATAGGACAGCTGCGATATGTTGATGTGTCGTCCACCTTCAGGGGGTATATGCTCAACTGGCTTGGCCATTATTCTTTATAGGACAGCTGCGAAATCGTTATATGCTTGGGTGAGTAATGCAGCTACTTGCAAGCCTAGTGTTGAGACATTTGGGGGCGTGGCATCAATTTTTCAATTGAATTACTTGCTCCATCAGCATTTCCTACTCTTGGCATGGGAGCTTTCTCCATTTTTGTATCTACGGTGTTTGGGATGTTGAGAAGCGAGAGGTAGATGACCGAACACTTTGAAAGTGGTACAATTTTGCATGTCCGCTCCAATTTGTCAATTTGATAGTCTCAAAAATGTAATAACAATTCGGACAACTGGAGTTTAATTATATTAGATTATTGGAAAGAATGACATTAACCTCCTCTTTGGAGAAGGTTTTTCTTCATATACATGATAAGGGAGCAAATAGGTGAAACGACCCAAATAACTCATTTTCAAAAGGTTTTCATTTAAAAGTCTAAATATTAATTTTATCCAAATATAATTATAGGATATTTTTAACAATTTAAAAATAGTTTTGTGAATATTTAAATAAATTCCTAATAATAAATTTACATTATTTGTTTAAACCCAAACTTGAAAGACTTGTCCAAACTTGAAAACTATGTTAAACCCATTAAAAATCCATAAATGAATTGAAAACCAATCAAAACTCCTGATTTGGGCCAAACCAGATTCTAATTGAACCTAAACCGACTTAGAACCAATGAGAAATCTCCAGAATATGGGAAATACCCGACCTATCCGAACCCCAAAAAAAAAGAAATTCTCTCCTTCCCGATTCTGCCGCACAGCTCCTCCCCCACCTGCGTTTTCCGTTCACCGTCCTTAAGCGCCAAACGGACCACCTCTCCTCGCTAACAGTTCCACCGGCCACCGACTTCTCCATTCCGCCTCCTGTTATTGCCTCGCAAGCGAGAGAGGGAGCTGCGACTTCGATCGATAGCTCGCTTTTCTCTCCTCGTTTCTCTGGTGACTCCAGCAAGATCGGACGACTCCAGCTTCACTCCCGTCAACGGCGTAGCTCCGCACTCTCCCTCTCCATCGTCGTTCACCTGCTGGCACAGAAAACGCAAGGACAGAAAACGCAAGGAACTGCGGTTGCGTTCGCGATCGGGCACAGTAAGCGGACCCAGCCCTGTTCCTTCGTTCCCAGCGACCTTGTCCTTAGCCCGCGTTTGTGATCTTGATCTTCTCACTTGCAAGCCTCTTCCGACCCCAATCTCCTTCACTTTCGCCGAACTACACTTTCGACCGAACTAGCAGCGGCACGAACCGGTTTGGAGAATAGATCTAGTTGCCAATTGTTCTAACCGGAAATTCTGATTTCCCACGCGATTTACTATTGGGTTAATTTATGAGTTCTTTGATAAAAAAAAATAATAATAATATGAAGGATTTGATTTATAAATTAAGTTAGTGTAGAAATGAAATCCCTATCTACTATTGTTAATGCAAAAATCTAGAAAAAAATGTTAATGCAAAAATCTAGAAAAAAAAAAAGAATTTAGTTGCTCACTAATTATAGTTAAAACATATTTTGATAAGTGTTTTGGTGTGATTAAGGTGGTTTTAGCTCAGAAATATGTATGAATTAAGGGTGGCAGCCTCTAACTGGAGAAAGTCATGGTTTTGCTTGAAATAAGATTATATTGATGGTATGAATTTGCTTTTCATAATTTATTGCGAAAGTAGATGTTCTAATGATCGATTTTGATGAGAATTGAGAATAATTCTTTAATGGCAGCAGGTTTTTTTTTTTTTTTTAGCTCTAGCTTTTAACATGAGTATAGGAGGTTGCAATCAAGCTCTTAAATGGGGGAAACGTGTTAAGTAGCACTGAAATTTACTCAAAAATCTAAGTTTCCCTTGATATGGCGGCAGCTAGCTTAGCTATTTTCGTTGAGTTTATTTATTTATTTATTTAATGTTATATGATAAGTTAAAGTTTGACATTGACGATTAAATATTAATGTGATTACTTTGGATGGAGGAAGGGAAATAAAATTGTTTGATTGCCCGATGGCTGGACTGTGTGCATTGATTGAATAATGCTTGGTGTTATTGGGATATTTAAACAAGTTGCCCGATGGATGGATTGTGTGTATTGATTGAATAATATTTGGTGTTATTGGGATATTTGAACAGGTTGATAGTTCCATTTTGAGGGGAGGTGCTGCCAAAATAGGGGAGGTGCTGCCAAAATTTCAATAGAATCTAAGCTAGTTGTATTTAATGGATAAGTTAATAGGTTTGTTTGGAATAATTCTTTAATTTGATATATCTAAAATAAATCTTTTTATTTACTTTAGTTATTTCCTTTGCATTTATGATTTATTAAATCGTCTGAGTTCATCCACCACTCATGCGAATCAGAATCTAAAAGTTTATCTTCTTTATCACTGTGAATAATAATAAACAGTGCTCTACCATCTACATCATACATAGTTACATTACCACATATGCTATAATTATCTATTTATTTGATTATTACTTATTTAATTCATTACTTTTCTACTTGTTGTATGTATGTGTATATTTGTACATTTCAATAATCTTTGTTTATTAATGTGTTGCAATTAAGTGCGAGTTGCAATTAAGTGCGATGTTTGATTATTTGTGTTGTGATATTGCTATGCCTTGTTTATGTGGAATTGGGATGAAGTGGGTCACCACGAGTTTGTGAGAGCGGCCTACGATACCGTCAGCCATGTATGAGGAGATCGGCGCCCCGGTGTGCATCTGATGATATGAAGTATACGGAAAACCACAGGGTGGCCTCCTGTTGGTATGGAAAGAAAAGAGTATAAAAAAAATGAGAGGTCTGGTTAAGTGAGGATTAGACCGGTCGGCCATGTATGAGGGATCGGCTCTTTGGTGCACACGTCATGAGAGGATAAGCCATGTGGGAGGACAAGGATAAAGCCACTGTGGGAGGACGGCTCATCGGTTTCGGTGAACGCCATTGACCAGTTTCCACTGGTCTGAAATTACCTGAAGGTGTAAATTGCCTTTGTGGGATGCTGATCGTTGGTCGCCATACTGCTTTGACGCGGCTGTGTTATCTTATTTTAGTACTTTTAGGAAGCATTTCGGTGTGAATGCTTGTGATATGTAATAATTATTTATTCATTACTAAACTTCACATTTCCGTTTGTTTTTAAACTTTTTTAGGAAGTACATTCTTCTTTGTCGGCTAAAGCTTTGTTTTCTTCCACACGCTAAAGCTTTGTTTTCTTCACCGTAGAGCTAGAAAAGAAAATTTCCTAATTTCAGTAATTATCTTATTATATAGTTATATGTAAGAAAACTTATTTATATTTATATGTTAGTGAACTCCGTTGTTGTAGGATTATAACCGATAAATTTATGTAGATATTTAGTTAGTCATCTATGTGAAAGCATGAGCCAATTAGCCCATACTATGGATGCTTCGTATTATAGTTGGGCCCAAACTATGAAATGTTTAAGATGCTAGATTTGGGCCAAGGTATAATATAATTATGAGATTTTGTTACGTATGGCATTATTGGTTGATTGTTTGAAATTCATATTGATATGGTTGAATTTTAGTAGTTCAAGCTTATTACCGGCTTCAGGGATCTTATGCTTACTTGGGCCCTAGTGCCAGTCTGGCCCATGATTTTGGATCGTGACAATAGGCTACGTGAATACAGGGGAAAAATATCTGGGCATTATCTCTGAAGATCACGCACGTATCTTCTGTTCCGTTACGTGGAGTGGTCCTCAAATCTCGGTCTAGATCGGTGTTTATCACTATCTTTTGCATTTACAATTTAATTTAATTTTTTTTTTTAAGTTTCATGAGTTCTTTGTTAGATTTCATTGTTTTTACATGATTTCCTCTATTAGTTTTGCCTATTATTTTTCTTAATATGGTATTGATTTTTTTATCAACAATAATCAATACATTTTTTTTTCATTTTACGAATTTATTTAACCTCATTTTAACGAATTTATTTAACCCAATAAATTTTTTTTTCTTTTTTTGTCTTTTTGTTCCTCTCTTGCATTTATTTATGCTGTAACTAAAATTGCAGGGTAGCACTATAATATTTAAGCTTTAAGCTAAGTTTTTAATTTTGAGGTTTATTTTCCTAACTTTTTTTTTTTTTTTTTTTTTTTTTTTTTTTTTTTTTTGTTTATTCGACATTCAATAGGCTATAGTTAATTTACTTTTCATTGTTTATTGTTGGAATCCAAAGTATACCAATAAATGGAGTCTACAAAACACAACTGGCAATGTACGCTGGGCGTGTGAGAGGAGCTTTCAAGTTCGATATTTACTAAACACAACTACAGGGAGGGGCAAAGAGTCTTAACTGTGACTAAACTCCGAGCAGAATTAGGCAGTTCTTAATAATAGGATTCGAATACCGATGATTTACACCAAAAAAATTATGAGCTTTAGTAAAAAAATACTAAGTTAAGAGTCTGTCTTACAATTTTCAATCTTTAATTATTGTTCTTATAAAATTCATGTTGTTCTTATATATATATATATAAACAAATTCTATTAAGCGGAGGTGTTTTACTTTTTCAATATTAACTACTAAATTGTTTTTTCTTTCTAAGTAACAATGGAAAAAAAATTGCTTCTTAAACTTCTTTTCACTTTGCAATAATATGAAATCACTAAAAAGCCATTGACATATTAATATTTTCATTTTAATCCTTTTCTTGATCTGTTGTTGTTTGAAGAGTTTCCCATTTTTATTTTACCATATTTTTATTTTATTTCAATATTAATCACACCTCTAATAAATTAAAATGTTCATCCATTTTAAAATTTCTATTCATGTGTTTATATTATTATCATATATATGTAATCTATCTATAATCTATAATCTATATAATATACAAAAGCAGAAAAGTCTATCTTAAATGACAGGCAAGTATGAGGAGAACAATTATTTAGCATAATTATAAGAAAATAAGTTGTAATGATAGCAATTGTAAGAAGATAAATTTTATATTTTGAGATAATATCATATAAGGGGGAAAAAGAAAAGAAAAGAAAACTAATATTAATAAGAAAAACTATTTTATTTGGAAATAAGAAAGGAATATAAGGGAAAGAATTCTGATAATTATCTTTTCAAATTAGAGGGAAAATAAAAAATTATAAAAATTAATTTAAACATTAATTTGTAGACGAAATTAATTTCTTTTTTCTTTTTATATCCAAAAAAAGAAGTAACATAAGTTTTTTTTGGAAAAAAAAAAATTTAAAAAAAAATTTAGTTCCTTCTTATTTTTCCTGATCATTCATTAATAAAAAATAAAGACACGAAAACAGATTCAAAAAAAAAAAAAACACTTCATTTTTCTTGGTAATAAAAAAAATCTTGGTTAATTAGCTTGATGTATGGAATAGTCTCATATACCAAGAGTTAGGTTACACGGATATGAGACAAAAGATACGAAAATGTACATGATACGATAATTTTTAAAAAAGTAGGACATCTACACATTTAGGACACAAAATACTAAATAGTTATAATACATTAATAATACATTAATATTTCAAATAAATAAACAATCATTTATAATAAATTATAAACATAAAATAAAAAAAATACTTAATTTCTTTTTCAATATAATAGTTAAATTCTCAAAATTATGATCACCATTGAAAAATACATTAATAGTATGTGTCTATTTTGATGCAGGTCATACTAGAGGTATCAAAATTGGTCATGACATGTGAACACGATTCGCCTAATTTTCGTGTCGTGTTCGTGTTGATAAATTTAACACAATTAGTAAATTGGCCGTGTTCGTGTTGACGCTAATTGTGTCGCGTGTTAGGCGAATCTGTGTCGAACCTGACACGCCAATCAATTTTGACACTCATAGGTCATACCATGCATAGGTTTTACTATTGCATACTTTGGTAATACATTTCTCAATGAGATATCTTAACATTTCTCAATGAGATACTTAAAAAAACATATCTTAACATTGCAATTTTTTTTAACATATTTCAATGAGATACAATTTTGTAATACATTTCACGATTATTTTATTATGCAATTTTGTTATTTTTAAGTGATGTTATAAAGATTATTTCATGCTTGAATATTTCTTCGCGCATCGCGCGGTTTCTAACACTGGTATGTATAAAAGTACGAATTGGGGAACATTGTATTCCTAAAATGCCCCTACATACTCTAATTTTGTTGGTTGATTAAAAATATTTTTAGGGATAATTTAGTCATGTTCTAATTAGAAAATTTTTATTTTTGTTGGTTTATTAAAAATATTATTAAAGATAATTTAGCCACATTCTAATTAAGATATTTTACTCTTATTCTAATTAGAAAACTTTTAATTTTATTGGTATTTTATTATTTTAATTGATTAAAAATAAAAATAGTTTAATTTTGAATTTGATTATGTTAATTTCTCCTATTTGAATCTAAATTTTATTTAGGTAAGTTTTAATTCTAAATAGGAAATTCTCCTAATTATAATTTTAAGATTTGATGATAACTTTATCTTATTTTTTATTTTGATGTAAACTCCATACTATGGGTCCCCTACGTGTGAACCTCCCCCGAAGGGCAAAATTGTGCTAAACGAGGTATGCTCAAATGTGTGTTTTTATGAAGTCGCCACCTTTTATAAGGGAAAACTAAGAAAGAACCCTAAATGACTCCAAATTTAATTAACCTAAGCCTAGATTAATTACCCCAAAGTTTAAGGCACAATCTACGAACCCGAGGTGGATCCCGAGACTATGTCATGCTCATTAACTAACCTAAGTGTAAATGCTTTGTAAGGTAATTTGATGCAATTGGACCAGTAAAATTGTTTTGATGATTTCGACTTGCTGCTCGGGGTTAAATCCCGAACATGTCTACGTACTCTCGTTTGAATGAGAGATCAAAGCCGACGTAGTTCGATAAAGCCTATTCAAAGGCATTTTGAAAGGGTATGCTTCATGCATGAGTGTGGCATGAGGTGTGTTATGCTCGTGCATTTTTTAAGGCGATGTGGTGTGTGGGGCGAGGGAGAGGAGGAGTGGTGGAGGGTGGTGTGTGGATGGGTGGTGGTGGGCGGGTGGGGTGGCGTGGGCGCGGTTATATTATTTTATTGTCTTTGTGATTTTGGCAATTTTATTTTGTTCCTATTATTATTTTTTAATTGATGTTGTGTGTCATTGTCTTCTATTTATTATTTTGTGATTAAGTGCATTGTGCCAAAGTGTGATTTATTGTATATTATTGTGTCTTTCTATTTATTTTTTTTGTGTTTTATTTTTTTTTGTTCTTGTTTTATCTTCTTATTATATATTGTTATTTTTATTTTTTTTTTTTTTTTTTATTTGCCAAAAAGATGATATGTAATTTAGCAATTTATTGCCAAAGAATTTATTGCCAAAGAAAAGGTGATATTTGGGCGATTTGTCGCCAAAAAAAAGATATTTGAATTATAGGCAATTTGTTGCCAAATGTGATTGATTAAACCGTAGACAATTTGTTGCCAAAACGTGATTGATTAAACTGTAGGCAATTTGTTGCCAAAAACGTGATTGATTAGGCTTTGAGCCACAATTATTGATTAATTGGACTTTTAGTCGAACTGTTCGAAATAAAGGCAATTACACCGTAGTTATTAATTAACTATGCACTTTAGCCAATATGTTCGAAGTTTAGCATTAATACCACGATTATTGATTAACCGGACATTTTAGCATAAACTTATTTACTTAAGGCAGTTTGCTGCCAAAATGACGATGATGTAAATGCAATTATTTAATTAGAGTTTAGAGTAGAAGAGAATATGCACAAAATGTTGAAATTAAATGGGCAGAGTTTCGTTATTACCTGAGTTAATCTCGTTTTACTTGAGTTAATCGCGGCCGCTCTTAGCTTCAGCTTGAAAAATTCTAGATTAAGCCCTCGTTTTGGAATATTTAATTAAAATTAAATTTAAATTCAAGTGACCAATAATATCACAACAGCAGAGTAATAAAAGCCTACACAAAATGCAGAAAAGCAGTAAAAGAACCGCAAGGAGCGTAGGAGAGAAGATAGCGTCCGTCAACACAGACTGAGTGAGTAAAACTGTCGATTCGAGGTTGTATTTATAGGAAAAAACAGGCTGGAGGGCGGGCGCCGCCGCCGTGGACGGCGGTCGCCGTCGACGTGGACGGCGGTTGCTGTCCACTCGCTAGCTTTTCCGTTCCAAAGGCTTTTTGGGGAGTTCCGTACCTCCAAAAAATATTCCGAAACCAGTTCCACGATCCTCGTAATTTTCCGGACGTTTCAAGTACCATATTGGCATACTTTGGACGTTTCAAGTACCATATTGGCATACTTTCGGTGAACTTTCCGAATGGCCTCCGGTCCGGCCGGACTGTTTGCAGTCCCGGAAAACAGTCTTCTTTGAGCCTCAAAATTTGAGTATTCACACTATGTTTCTTTCTTTTTTATTTTTTATTTTTTAAAAAAAGATATGGTCCTACGTTTCTATTGTTGAAGAAAATATATAATTATTCATGATGTTTTTTTAATAAATAAGAAAAATTTTTATAATTATATCTATTTATCTATAATCTATCCATACTATATATAAACTAAGCAGCATACATGTGCAATGCATAATAAATATCTTTATCTATAATCTTAGAGATATTGTGATAATATTTTAAAAATATAATATAACTTAATTAAGAAAAATTTTATAATTTAAAAAAAATTGTTGTATACACAATATTGTTAATTTTGTTGAAACTTGTTTAAATTAAAAAAACATCTATTTTCAAATTCAAAACATTAGACTAATTATATAAAAATGTAATGTCTATAAAAATTGAAAGAAAAAAATATATATTAAAACTCATTGATTTAATTTATGTTTGAATTAATAAATTTTCTTAGACGATATTAAAAATAATAAAATAAATAAAATAAAATGGACAATAAAAATTCAATCACAGACGTATATACATCATTCTTAATGATAATTTCATATAAACCGCTTTCCCTAATGATTGATCAAAATTTTTCTAATTTGATAGAGTAATAGAAATTAGAAGAGAAAAAAAAATATGTCAATGCCGAAAAAAAATTGTATAAGAATTATCAAAATAAAAAAAAATATCGTATCAACCCTCAAAGAGCCCTCTCTAATTGTAGTCTAGTAATAAGCAATTAACGGTAATTCAATATATTATCATTAGAACTAATAAAGATAACTATATATTGCAATTTTAAGACAAATAAATATTGAAATATTTGGATATTCATTGTTAATAAAACTATTAACAAATATTTTCACCATTAACCTTCCAACCAATTTTTCACCATTAACCTTCTCTATCATTCTTTAAAATATAAAATTTTCATTCATAATAATATATGATAATTATGATCAATTATAATGATTTTCAATACCAATATTATAATAATATTAATTTAAAAGTTATAATACATACTAATATGATAATCAACATCAAAATTATGATAATTTTTAATTAAAATATAGTTTATAATATTGTAATTTTAATTATTTGATACATATTAAAATGATGATTGAATGATAATTAATAAAAATATTATGTTATTTTAATTGAGAAAGATAGGTTACAATGTTATAATAATTATAATTATTTAATAATATGTAGTAATTATGATAATTGAACGATAATTGAACGATAATTAATATCAATATTTACATAACACTATAACTAATAATTAAATTCTACGTGACACTATCAAAATTTAAGAGTCCTATGTGGTATTATAATCTCACGTGTCATCACTAAAATTTAAAAACCTTATGTGACAAGAGCAAGGGAAGAACATTCATTTAAGAAATATCATATGTCAACTTCTTGAAAAAAATGCTTGCTTTTTACGCATTGAAATGACCCGGAAAATCTTTTTCAAAAATTTTTCAATTAAAAATTTAATCATAAATTCTAGCCAAAGAAATTCAGTAAAAAATATTTTATTATTGCTAAACTAGACCTATAAACCAGTTTGAATTTTCTAAAAACCAAGTGAAAAACCAGTAAACCAAACAAAAACTGAGTCAAATCACTGAATTGGACCAAACCGGTTCGAATCGAATTGAAATAGTCTAGAAACCAAGATTTTTTCCTTTTCTGTTCTTCTACTTCCTTTCTTCTCCAACGCCGCTCATCTTGGGCTCTCTCCCTTCTCACAATCCGATTTTTGGCTACTAAACCAACGAGATGAAGTGGCGATCGACTCCCTGGACATCGACGATCTCAGTCTTGGTGCCTCTTGTCGTCGATGGAGGCGAATCGGTGCTTTCTCTCTCCAAAGGCATTGCTGACCTTCGCCGACTCGTTTTCTTAACTACTGGCGAGTCCCAATCGATAAGACCGGTGTAGAAATGCTGCTCTCCCATCGTTGAACTCGATCCAAGCCTTCCTTCATGCTGAATGGATCTCCAACGGAATGCATAAAAGTGACTGTCGATGCATATTCTGGCCAAACGAGCCACTGGCTCAACAGACGGACGACAAAATCGAGCTTCTTGTGAAATTTCGAGTCTAGGGATGTATGAATCGCACAGTTCTGGTAAAAATCAATTTACCGACCACCGGTGACGGCAGCACTGGTGATGCTCTGGCAACCGGCAGACGAGTATCGGGCGAGAACCCAAGAGGCAGAATCATCTTCTCCTCACTCAGATTGTAAAATCGTCGTCCGATTTTTGATTGGTACTCTCTAAAACCTAGTTCCTCATTTTTTTTGTATAAATTCCAAATTTAAATTTATTAGGTAATTTAGTTGATTTCGAAGAGATAGTTAATTGAATGTCTTAGAAATATTATGTTTTGAAGTTTGTGAATTAATTGGAGGTTTTAGGAAAATTTGAACTTAAGATTTAACTGTGAGAAATTATGATTATATTAGATTAGGGCATGAATTATAGAAATTGATAGGGTATTTGTAAGCTTCATGAAATTTGAAACAACTTGGTGTAGAGAAACGTGAAATCTGGTACTACCACTCTTCGGTCACCATGGGTGGTGGTGATTGCGGTGGCCGGCGAAGGTTTCCGATGTTAGGAAAATCCCTAAACTTAGAATGTAGGAATTAGTTTGTAGATTATGAATATGTGATTAAAATCATTATTTGACTTAATTAAATCCCTAAATCGTTAGGTAAAGCAGTAGTTAGCGAGACCTTAGAAAGACTTAGTCAGCCAATTAGATAATTGATAATTTATATTAACTAGAATTGATTATTGTGGCTAATTTAAGATAGGGAAGTTTAGATCTATATGATTATCATATTGGACCTTATTATCTCTAAGTGTAAATCATGAATCAATAATAAGCACTTGATTTTCTTTATTAATTAATTATCTCTAAGTGTAAAATCATGGAATCAATAATAAGCGACTTGATTTTCTTTATTAATTTGTAATTTAGTTTTTGTTAAGAAATGTATAACTATGGTACAATAGTGGATATTGAGTTATGAAAGATGGTAGATGAGGTATGATTTGATGAAATGATGGATAATGGCAGATAGAATTTAGTTGTTTGTGAATTGCCTGAATGGATGAGGCTTTTGAGAATTTTATTATTGAATTGGTGGTTTAAATCAAATTTTAAGGAAGATGGTCCTGCCCGAAATTTCGACTAGAATCTAGGCTAATCATATTTTAATAATTAAGTTAATTAGGTTTAAATTTGGCTTAATCCTTTAACTTGATATATTTAAGATAAAGTTCTTTTTTTATTATTATGTATATTATTATTTTTTTTTTTTTTGAAGACCAATTATTAAATTTATTTTAAATTATTTAATACTCTGTATTTATTTGAATTGCTATATGAATGTTTATTTTGTGTTCTTCATGATAGTGTTTAATTTACTTGAATATGCTGCTTTAATTGCATTGTTTGATTATTTATGTTGTGATATTTGCTATGGCCTTGTTGTGTGGAGAATTGGGATAAGTGGGTCACCATGGGTTTGTGAGGGCAGTCTTAGGTACTGTAGGCCATGTATGGGAGATCGGCGCCCCCGTGTGCATTGATGATATGGAATTATAATGAAAACCATAGGGTGGCCTCTTGTTTTGGTATGGAAACAGAAGAAGTATAAAAAAAATAAAGAGGAATAGTCAAGTGAGAATTAGACCGGTCGGCCATGTATGGGGGATCGGCTCCTTGGTGCACACGTCATGAGAGATGGGGCCATATGGGGAGGTGGGGCGTCATCGGGGGTGGGTTTCGGTGACGCCACAGACCAATTCCACGTGATGTGAATATGTGAAGGTGTTAATATTTTTGATTGCTATTGTTATGTGATTTGTGTGATCATTTGGTGATCATATAACTAGTCGGATGACTAGATTGATTTATTTAAGCAAATGTGTGAATGCCTGTGTATGCAATAATTATTAGTCATTATAAAACTCATTCTTTTTATTATTTAACTTGTCAGGAAGTAGAGTTCCTATCGATCTGACTGAAGCTCTGCAATCTTCTCTGCAGGGCTATATAAGTAAATTTCTAGTTTTTTAATCGACTAATTTATGTATTGTCATATGTAAGAACTTCACTTCTAGCTATTAGTGAACTCCGCAGTTGGCAGTTGTAGGACTTAGATGTCTCTCATCATGTATTAATATGCATTATTAACTTGTGCAACAACTTTTGAATTTATTTATTTTAATGCATAATATGGAACCAATGCCCCATTTTTCTAAATAAGGTGTATTAACAGGCCCGAACCATAAACTGATTTGCGATGTTGAAGTTGGGCCAGGATATATGGGGTTTGCTGTTGCCTTAGAAATCTGGTTAGATTGAGTGTGATTTTATGGGTTAGGCTTACTACGGGCCTCCGCGGGCCTTAAAACTTACCTTAGCCCTAGTGCCAATATCCGACCTATGGACATTGTCCGTGAAAAAGGTTGGTTCAGATCTTAGTAGTAATCTTAAACAATTTAACTGTGAGTGTAGGAACTCTCGTCTCGTCTTTTCTCAGTCTCCTTTGCTTCTAACTTCAGCGTTTTCCTTATTGTCACGGATAAGAATAAATCCCTATCTCATTGACGTTGAGTTCTATTTCCTTGAAAGTTGGATTTACATGAGGGATGAGTTTGAATAATGTTTTTAGGGATGACCATTTTATGGATAGGTTTGGACACAAGGATTCTTTTATGTTGGGATCGCCGAACCAACTATAAGGAAAGAAACATGGGGATTTCTTTCTTAGGACTGGTGGACGTACTAAACCCTGTGAAGGAAAAACCCATACCTATTGTGTCAAAATCAGTAAACTATAGAAGAAGTAAGTTTAAATGATTTGAATGAAAAGTTGAACAATAGGATAAACCTATCAACAATACCTATTGGGGCTAAAAGCAGGTTTATCAACCTATAGCTTGGGAATATGAGTACAATAACCTCGATGGTAGTGGATTGTCTTGAATCACCCAATACACTACTTTTCATGTGAACTCTATTCCTGTCAGTGAGTAGGATTGTGAAAGTATAAATAGGATTTTCATTTGATGGCGGATTTCAATGAATATGGATACCTATAGAAGTAATATCCGATAATGAGATTACCTAGTTATTACACGTAACCACCAACCCAAATGGAAATGGTATGCAATTGAATTGTGATTGTATTGGAGTTTGCAAGGAATGGGGTTGAATTGTATGAAATAACCTTGAGTCTTTCTGTTTGCGTGTTCTAAGACTATTAGGAGGGGAAGAGTGAATAACATTAAGATTAATTAGGAAGTCTTGTGTTCCAATGTATTTAGCTCAGCTACGCATTCCGTAGATGTTATTTAATATATAAACTTTTATCATTTTATTTACTTGATTTATTTGAATATAAATCTCCAGCTTGATTTTGAAATTTAAATCATATTATGATAAATATAATTTAAATTGACTATTATATAGAAAATCATTTTCGAAAATTTGTTCTATTTATATCACGAGGCCAAGTTGATGAGATAAAAAATGAAATGATCACGGGGTAGTTAAAACTTGAAGAAGAAGCATTTGAAGAAGAAGAGATAAGATAGTTGATGATAATAATGATAATAAGTAAAGAGACAGTTTCGTAGTCAAGTTAATAGAACATGAAACGTTGGAAAGGTTGAGACATGATAATTTTGGTACAAAGCGAGAGTTGCAACCAGATTAGAAGTATATGATCTTTAATGTTTAAATGAAAAAGATAACATTAGGGAAATGGACCTTGGATGGTTTAAGGGTATAGAGGAAATAATATATAACAAGTTGGTTACATGATATATACTAGGAGCAAGTGTAGGATTATAAATTAGAGGAAGTTATAAATACCTTGCTAGACTTGAATCATAAGGAAAAGAATTGATTGACTAAAGACATGGTGAGAAGTTAATGTTTAATATCGAATTGAAGTTGAATAGGTAGATTATTACTTCTATTGGCAAGTTTAGTATGACAAGCAATTATTTTAACCTTAGCTTGAGTTCTTGAATATAATGTAAGGAGATTGGATAATCTAAAACTTTAAAACTTTGATGAAAATGAAAAAATTAGCTTATGTAGATGCTAAATAGAACTTTTATTATTTGTTTCTTAATTGAGGTTATAATCTGAAATTTCATATAGAAACGAATAAATTATTTAGTTTAACGTAGAATTTGGTAAAGGAACCATTGCAGTTACTAATGTTTATTTGTTTGAATTGATATTTGGGATGGTAAGGCAGCATTAGGTCGGGGAATTTAAGCAAATTTTATCGAAGCCTTTGTGTTGATGGGTATTACGGTAAACAATGTAATATTTAGGGTAGGTAATAGTGTTAGGGCTGAAAAAAACTGATGATTTAGATAAATCATGATTATAATTGATTAGTTAGAAGAAAGAAACCAACGCAAACATCAATAATTATATAAGAGTGCTCCAAATACCCTTAGGAATGACTAATAAGAGCATAGTGGAATTTTCCAACTAAGGTACGAATCGCAACAAGTAATATCGAGTGAAAGACAGGTATCGTATCCACAGAGGATTGTATATTCAAGTACCAAAATTGTGTTAACCTATTATTATTTGGATGACAATAAGAGAGATTTGTTGTAAGAAAAGTAAATTCTAAAAATAAAACAAAAAGGAATCAAACAATCAATATTCAGATGAGAAGAAATCCAAAGAATTTTAGAAACTAACACTAGGGATTTTGATTTCACTTATTCTATCCAATTTAATTTTAATTAGTTTGTTAATTCAATTTAATTGTTCAAGTAGGGGAAACAACCCTAAATCATAACAAAGCTTCTCCCGATGTTAATTGGTTAGCTTATTCTTAATCAGTCTAATTACCTATCTTCCAATAGTGCAATCAAACATGAATTAAATCATTAAGTTTTATATGGTTGTTTTGTGAAATTCAATAAACCTAAGGTCATTAACCTTTATGAAAACCCCCCATGAGTCAAACCATATAAGCTTCCGCATCAAAGTTTAATTATTCTCAATGAATTTATTACCTTTTCATATTCAAAATCCCTTCTTCCAGATAATTGATTAATGAAATAAATCAAAATCCCAAGGGAGAAACTCATGCCTGGAAGCATAATTCAATAAATAATTATATCATGCAACAAGGAAAAAGCAAATCTTAATATTATAAAATTGGAATCAAATTAAAGCTAAACATCAAATCCCTAGTATGAGAAGTTTTAGTCGACATAGTAATGTAAATAAAATCAATAATCACTTGAAATAAAACTTCATTAATCAATAATGAAGTAATGAAAGAAACAAGAATAAGTATTTTAGAATAAAAACTAGAAAACAGATACGTGGATGGCTTCCTGAATCTTAGCACAAATATTGAATTGCTTTGCAAATCTTTGGAGAGAGAAGAACTATGTAAGAAAAATACTAATAACTCGAGATGGCTCACAATGAATGGTTCCTCTCTTTATATAGACCTCTTGGGAGAAAATCTGACTTCCCGTTTAGGAAATAGAATCCTTATGAAGTACGAAATCTTCTTTGGAGATATAAACTGTTTAGGCTTTGGTATTTGTTCTTAGTTAGGACTGCTTTCTCTCTCCTAAATATAGGCTTTAGATCTTGTTTGCACGTTAGGAAAATATCTGATGTGGCCCCATAGTACGTTAAAAAGACTGGCTTGCGGTTTTTTATTCAAGACAGTTTTGCCGTCGTAGCACGGGGCCGTGCCAGATAGCAACGGTTTGGGCGTGCTAGAGTCGGAGTCTATGAATGATTCAGCATCGGGCCCTGCTTTACAACATGCTCAGAGGAGTACTTGTGGCACGGGCGTGCCCATAGCACCTGGCAGGAGGTGCGTGCTAGGCTCTGACTTTCCCCGAGATAAATTGCATCACGTGCATGGTAGCAAGCACGTCCTGGGTCCTTTTAGGCACGAGGCCGTGCCAAGATGCACGGGCCCTAGCCGTGCTAGAGTGCTGAGTCTCTACTTTGATTTCCCTTAAGTTAGCATGGGCGTAGCGAAGGTGCACGGGCTGGCGGCTAGAGCCTGAGTGTTTTTGCTTTATAATGCTCTTTTCTGCTGTGCCAAACCCTACAATATTTCTTTAAGATCAAGTGGATTATGATTCAAGGAAGTTTTGAACAAAATTATATTAAACGAAGTTAAATAATAATTTAAAGTGATAAACATTACTAAAATTCCAAATAAAACTTATATAAAAAAATACTGTAAAATGAACCTATCAATTCCCCAAACTTAAACCATTGCTTGTCCTCAGCAACAAAACTAAAAACAAAAGAACAAAACAAACTGTCAAAACTAGCTTACTATGGTTGGAGATAATTATTTAACGAAGTTTTCAAAAGAATATCAAAATTATTAAAATAAGCAATAAATCAAGTGTTTTCCATGCTAATTTATATCTAGAGCGAGAATTCAATTTTTTGATAAACACATTCCTTGATTTAAACACAAAGTTAAAAAGATTTTTCAACACCAAAAATTTTATTCAACCTATGATAGAATTAGAATATGAAATTTCAAAAAATTATTTAATCCTTTTAAGTTTAACATCCCATATGCAAAATTTTGTCATCCCTTTCTCCATACATTGAAATGCTTTCTAATTTTAAAATGATCAAAAAGGTCTTTATTTAGGTGTAATAGGTTTCAAAGGCTATTAATTTTAGCTAATCAAAGAAACGGAGAAAAAGATAGACAAAGGAGCCATAAAAGCAATGTATAAATAACAAGATTTCATTATACCAAAAATGATTGTAAAGGGAGATTAATCTTTGAAGTTCTTCACAAGCTAACGTTAGAGATTTTGGCAAGGTCTTTTCATAATACTTGACGAACTTCTTCCTTGCTTTTAATTCCCAAACTTGATATTCTTTGCATTGATGCTTCTCTATGGGGTTGTTGTCTCTTTGGGTTTCTAATTGGTCACTTGCTTAGTATTAATGAATTTTCTCTCCCTTTTTGTTGCTAATGTTTTAATAAAAATCAAATCCTGTCAACTTATACATTAATTGCACTTTGGTAGGAATTCTAAATTTTGGTTTAAAAACTAGCTAGGCTTTAATAAGGGTGAACAATAAAATTGGATATAGCTTCAAATTGGTTGCAAAAGTCATATTTACTTATTTGTGGCCTATGGCTAAATACCGGGGTTCAATAAGAATGCCCTAAATATCTCCTTTCTAATGTAACATTTAAGAATTTGTCTCAAGAGGGAATTCTAATTGTGTTCTAGGATATGCCAAGGTTAAATAAATTTTGATTAAAACATATCTATATACCAATAGAAATTGCACATAACAATTAGTGTTTTAAATAATCTTAGGAAAACAAATAGTTATAACCAAAGAATCATGTTAAGGTCAAAAATTAAGAATTAAGGCTCAAACATACTAGATTAGAAAATCCAAACTAAATTTATCACAATGTTACTAAATTATGTAACTTTCGAGCTTGTCCAATTAATCCAACCATGTTAAGCTAAAAAATAAAATTTTTCCACTAAAATTTTTCATTCCCTTTGACGGCGTGTTTTTAATGCCTCCCGCCCTGAACTGCGATATGATAATAAGATACGGAATAAGGAATCAGGGTCAAACCAGAAAGCCTTTAAAAACCCAAATTGATTCAAACCCGGTTCATAGGATGTCTGACCTTGCGCTAGGGTTGCGTCACGTCAGCTATAAGTTTGCGTGGAAGAGGAGAAAGGAGTGAGAAAGAGGGAGAGATGGGGGAGGGAAGGAGAAGAGGAAGAGGGAAAGAGAAAACGAAGGAGGAAGAGAAAAAGAAGAAGAGGAAGAGAGAAAGGGGAAGGAAGAGGAAAAAAGAGAAGAGGAAGAGGAAAAAAGGCAAGGGGAGACAGGAAGGGAAGGGAGAATGAAAATGAGAGAGAAGAAGAGGGAAGGATAGAGATGAAAACGGTGATAGAAAAAGTGGGAGAGATGGAGGAGGAAGAGAAAGAAAAGAAAAAAGAAGGAAATGGGAGGGGAAGAAAGGAAGGGGAGGATGGGTGATGAAAGGAGAGAAGATAAGTAAGAGAAGGGAGATAAGGAGAGAGAAGGGAAGGAGAAGAAGAGGAGAGATGTAATATGAAAAGATGGGAAGAAGAATGGAAGATAATAAAAGGGAGGAAGAAGAGAGAGGAGAAAGAATGAAGGGTGAAAAGAAAGAGGGGAGGAAGAAAAGAAATGTATGCCAGGAGAAAGAAAGAAGAATGAAGAGATGGGAAGGGAGGAATGAAAATGGAGAATGTTGAGGCGAAAGGAATGAAATGAGAAGTGAAAGAGAGGAGGGAGAAAGAGTGAAAGATAGAGAAAGGGGAAAGGAGGATGAAAGGTGGAGGGGGGAGAGAAATGATTAACGTGGCTGGGGGAAAAAGGAAGAGTGAAGTGAAAGGTTGAAGAAAATAGAAAAGGAGGGAAAGGAAATGGAGGATAAGATGGAGATGAGGGAGGAGAATATAAGAAGGGGGGAAGGAGATGCAAAAAAGGATAAGAAAAGAAAACAATAAGGAGAGGAAGGAAGGAGAAAAAAGGAAGAATGAAGAAAGAGAAGGTGGCGAGGAAGTAAAAAAAGACAAAAAAGTGAAGAGAAAAAGATGATGGGGAGGAGAAACTGAGGGGAAATGAGGGTGAGGAACGGAACGAGGAAAGGAAAGAAGGGGAATAAAGAGGGAAAGAAAGAGAAGAACGAAAGAAGAGAAAAAGAGAAAGGGGAAATAAAGGAATAAAAGAGAGGAGGGTGGAAAGAGAAATGAAAAGCATAAGATAAGAAGAGGACAGAGAGGAGGAGGAAGAGAGGAAGAGAGAAAAGAGGAAGGAGAAAGAAGAAAAGGGTAGAGATGGGAATGAAGGAGAAAAGAGAAGAGAAGAGGAAAGGGAAAGAAAGGAGAAAAGAAGTGAGTGAGCAAGAAATGGAGGGAGACAGGAACAAAAGGAAAAGGGAAAAGAAAGAGAGCGATAAAGAGAGAGAAAAATAAAAGAGTATAGAAAAAATGACGAGAAAGGGGAGTATGAAGGAGATGGAGGAAAAGATTGGAGGAGAGAAAGACCTGGGGATGGAAAAGAAGAGGAAGTAAAAGGAATGAAGAGAGAAAGAAAAGAAATTGAGGGAAATGAGTGAAAAAAGAAAGGAAAAGAGGATGGAAGAATGCATGAAGGTGACAGGAGAAGAGTAAAGAGTGAGAAAAAAAAGGAGGGCAAGATGAGAGGGAATAAAAAGAGGAGGAAGGAGAAAAGAGGAGGAGTGAAAAAGAATGAGAAAAAGAAGAAGAAAAAGGGATGAGGAACGAGAGAGATGAGATGGAAGGAAAGAGTAGAAGAAAAGAATAAGAGAAGAAAAAGAAGAAAAGGAGAGAAAAACGAGAATGGAAGGAGAGAAAGAGGGAAAGAGGAGAGAAAAAGGAAAAGGAGGGAGAAAATGAAAGGACGAGAGGGGGAAAAGAGAGAAGAGAATAAAGAGGGATGAAAAAACGAAAAGTGGAGAGATGAGAAAGAAGGAAGAGGGAGGAGGAGAAAGAAAGAGAAGAAAGGGAATGAGAAAGGAAAGAGAAGAACAGGCGAGAAGGGGGAAGGAAAAGAGGAGGAAGAAAAAAAAAGAAGGAGAGGGGAAAGGAGAAGTGGGAGAGGGGAGAGAGAAAAATGAGAAGATGAGAGGAAGGGGAAGAAAAGGAGGAGAATGATAAGGAGGGAAAAGAAGAGGAAAATGGAAAGAGAAAGAAGGATGGTGAGTGAAGGACGATGAAAAGGAAACGAAAAAAAGAAGGGAATGAAAGAGAGAAAAGAATGAGAAGGGGAGAAAAGAATGCGAGAACAAGACGAGAGAAAGAAGGAGAAAGGAATAGAAAGGAGAAAGAAAAACGAGAGAAGAAGAAAGGATGATGGGAAAGAAAAAGGGGTGGAGATGATGTGAAAAATGAAAGAGGGAAAAATGAAAAGACGAAAGAAGAGAGAGATGAAAGATAAAGGGACGTGAAAAACGAGAGAAGAAAGTGAGAGAGAGATGAGGGGGATAAAAAGAGAAGAAAATGAAGTGAGAGAAGAACGGATGATGGAAATTGAGAAAAAGAAACAAAAGGGAAGAAGAAATAAAGAAAAAGAAGATGAAAGAGGAGAGAGAAGAGGGGAGAAAAGGAGGAGGGACAAAGAAAAAGGAGTGAAGGGAGAGATGGTGGAAGAAGATGGAAAAGAAGGGGAAAGAAAAAGAAAAAGAGAAGTAGGGGATAGAGTAGAAGAGAGAAAAAGAGGGAGAGGAAGAGAAAAAAGGAAAGAAAAGGAAAGAAGTGAAGAGAATGGTTGGAAAATGTGGAAGGCAAAGAGAGTGGAGTGAAAAAAAGGAAAGAGACACGAAAAAAAAAAGGGAAGAAGAAGAAAAAAGAGAGGAGAAAAAGAAAGAGAGAGGGAAAGGGAGAAGGGGAGAAGAAAGGAGAAGGAGAATAAGGAGGGGAGAGAAATATGATGGAGGAGAAGGAAGAGATGCAAAGAAGAATGAGGAGAGAGAGGGAAAGAAGAAAAAGAAAATGGACGGAGAAAAAAGAGGAAAGGAGAGAGAAAGGGAGGGAGAGAGAAGGAGGAAGGAAAAAAGGAATGAAAGAAAAAAGGGAAAGGGAGTAGAGAGGGGGTAGGAAGCAAAAAAGGAAAAGGAAAAAGGGGAAGAGGAATAGAGAAAATGGGAGAGAGATGAAAAGAGGAAAATGGAGAGAGAGGGAAATGAAGGGGAAGAGGAAGTGAAGGAAGAACGATGGATGAGGAGGGAAGAAATGAAGAAGAAAAGAAAGAAAGCGGAGAAAG
>NW_023591350.1:168382-210128 GCF_014843425.1 Jatropha curcas | reverse complement strand
TGTGTGGGGAAAACGGCCGGGAAGCAGAAGCGACAGGGAGCTGAAAGTAAATGGGCAAGGGGGGGACACAGAGAAAGAGCGCAGGAGAAAGCAAAAACACGCAGGCGGAACCGCAGGCCCTCAGCGCTCCGGGCCACCGGGCACATCCCCGGGGCTAAACGGAAGACGGAAAGCAGGGGGAGACTGGCAGACGCGAAGCACGGCTGAGCGCGAGGCTATGCGGCACGGCCCGGAGCCTAAAAGGACCTCAAGGGAATGCTTGCCCTGCAACGCCCGTGGATGCATATTTATCTTGGAAAAGTCAGAGCCTAAGCACGAGCCCTGCCGTGCTATGAGCACACGCCCCGGTGCCACAAGTAACTCGTGTTATGTACTCTGAGCGAGTGTTTGCAGGAGCACGGCCCGTGCTGAACGTCATTCATAAGAGTTACTCTAGAACCTCTAGCACGCCCCAGCGTGCTGATCTGGCAACGCTTGTGCTTGGAGGCAAAACTGTCTTGAATAAAAAAACGGCAAGCCAGTGTTTTTTAAATGACATGGGGCCACCTCAACATATTTTCCTAACGATGCAAAACAAGATCTATACAGTGACCTATTGAGGAAGAGAGAAGAGTCCTCTAATAGTAAGAAATCCAAGCACTAAAATAGTTTATGATCTCCAAAGAAGATTTCATACTTTAAATAAAGATTCTATTTCCTAAACGGAGTACAAGATTTTCTCCCAGGAGCGTTATATAAAGAGAGGAAACATTCCTTATCAAAGAGCCATCTCGAGTTCTAGTATTTTTCTAGCTTAGATTCTCTCTCCTCAAAGATTTCAAAGCATGCCAATATTTGTGGCAAGATTCAAGGAAGTCATCCACATAATCTGTTGTCTAGGTTTTTATTTTTAAATCTTAATCTTGTTTTTCTCTTTTCATTATTCATTATTGATTCATGAAAGTTTTATTCAAACATATTATTGAGTTTTTAGTTAATTACTATGTCGCAACTAAGAAACTCTCATACTAAGGGATTTGATGGTAGGCTTAATTTGATTCCAATTTATAATATTAGATTTGCTTCTTCCTTTGTTCATGAATAAATTTATTATTGAACTTAATGCTTCCAGAGCAGAGTTTTCTCCCTGGATTGATTTATTTCATTAATCAAATATCAGGGAGAAGGGTATTTGAATATGAAAAAGGTAATAAATATCATGAGAATAATGACTTTGATGCGGAAGCTATATGGTTTGACTCATGGGGGGTTTTCACGATAAAGTTAATTGGAAACTTAGTTATGAATTGACAAAATAAAACCATAAAAAACTTAGATGATTTAATTTTGTTTGATTGCGCGCTAATTGGACAGGATATGGTAATTAGACCTCGCATTAGAATAGCGGAACAATACAGGAATGGGAGGCTATGGCTAGTGATTTTTAGGGTTGTTTCCCCTACTTGACATTAAAATTGATTAACAAACATAATAAAAATTAAATTGGATAGAATTGTGTAAGTCAAAATCCCTAGTAGTTTTTTAAATCCTTGGATTTCTTCTCATGCTTGAATATTGATTGTTTGATTCCTTTCTGTTTTTTAGTTTTTAGAAATTTAGCTTTTCTTACAACAAATTTTCCTCTTATTTTCGTTTAAATAAATAATAAGGTTAACACATTTTGGTACTTGATATATCATCCCTGTGGATACGATACTCTTTCACACTATATTACTTATTGCGATTTTTTGTAGACACTTGGCGAAATTTCCAGCCTATGTTGCTTATTAGTCCATGCCTAAACGCTTAATTAGAGTACTCTTATTTATTATATTCGTCTGCTCGGTATTTTCTTTCGTTCCGTGCACTAATCATCGTAAATCATGATTTCATACTAATCATGTCAGTTTTTATCAGCCTAGACCTACTTATTACCTACACACTAAAATAATTCACTGTTTTACCTAATACCTTCCAGCACGAAGATCTTCGATATAAATTTCTTAAATCCCAACCTAATGGCTGGCCGTTTACCGTATCAATCAAATACACATACAAACAAATAAACGATTAGTTACTCAATTTCCTTTACAATTTCTTCGTTAAACCTAAATAAATTTATTCCGTGATTTGATAATGAAATTTCAGTTTATAGACCATAATAGATTAAGAAACATATACGAAGTTTCCTATTTAGTCAATAACATAAGCTAATTTTTGTTCTATTTTTCTTATCTTAATAGGTTTTTAAAGTTAATTTATCAATCTCCCTTCGCATTAATATATAGCCAACTCAAGCTTAACGGTTAAAATAGTTGGTGTCATACTAAAATTGCAATACGAAGTAATAAATCTACGCTATTTTCGAAACTATCAAAGTTCGTGGATATTAACCTTACTATCTCACCTGTCTTTAGTCAGTCAAGTTTTTTCCTTAGTTGCAAAGTCTAAGGCAGGTATTTAATATAAATAGTCCTCTAATTTAACTCTACCACTTGCTCATACGTATATATATGTAACAACTTGTTTTTATAATATTTATCCTATATACCACTTAAAACATCAAGTCATTCCTAATGTTATCTTTTTTCATTTAAACTTAAAGAGGTCCTATACTCTAATCTGGTTGACAACTTAGCTTTTGGTACCAAAATGTATCTTCTCAACACCTTTCACACGTTCATGTTCTTAAACTTGATTACGAACTGTCTGACATGTACTTATTTCATATATTATTCATCAACCCTATGCTTAATTCTTACTTCTTCCAAATCTTTCTTTTTAAGTTTTTAACTACCCTCTGTGATCATCTTCAATTTTATTATCTCATCGCAACTTGGCACGCGTGATATAATGAAAATGAAATCTTTTCTATATAATATAGTGCATTTTGAAATTATTTATCATAATATGATTTAAATTTCAAAAATCAAGCCTGGGATTTTTAAATTCAAAATACATACCAGTATAAAGTAAAATGATGAAATCTGAAATTTTAATATTTTAAATAACTCTTAAAGGAATTCAGTACCTGAGCTAAAATACATCTTGAACACAGACTCCCTAATTACCTATAAAGTTATTTCACTCTTCCACCTAGACCTATAGTCTTAACATGACAACAGAAAGACTGCAAGAGTTGATTTCATACAATTCACACCATTCTGCAACTCTAATACAATCACAATCAATTGCATAACATCTTTCAGCATTTTGTGGTGGTTTAACGTGTAATCTAGGTAATCTGAGTTATCGATATTACGTCTATATGGTATCCAGTTATTCATGAAATCTCCCAAACCAATAGAAAATCACTAGATTTATCTCTAACACAATCCTAGCCACATTGCAGAATAGAGGTTTCACATGAAAAGTCAGTGTATTGGGTTGATCAGGACAATCCACTATCGATCAAAGAGTCGTATTTATACTAGTTCCAAGCTATAGGTTCGATAGCCCGTGCTTTTAGCCCAAATAGGGTATTTAGTGATAGGTTCTATCCTATGTGTTCATTACTTACATTCAAAAAATGCTTAAGCTTACTTCTTTTTATAGTTTAGACTGATATTAACACAACTAGGTATAGGGCTGTTATCCGCTATCACAACAGGTTTGTTTTAGTACGTCACACCATCCTGAACGAAGAAGAAATCCCCGGAGGTTTTCTTTCCCTATGTGTGGTTTGGCTGGTCCCAACATAAGTCGGAAATCCCCATATTAGGCCGAATACCTATCCTAAAATGGTCATCCCTAAAAATAATCTATTTCAATCACTCAATCCTCATATAGATCCGAACTTCAAGAAATGAGGAACAACGCTCATACGAGCATAGGGATTTAATTTCGCTATCCGTAGAAATAAGAGAAACGCTGATAACAGAAGGAAAGAGACTGGAGAAAGACGAGACGAGATTCCCTACACTCACAGTTACAGTTGTAAGATTCTAACCTAAGATCTGAATAACGCCCAACTGTTATCACGACCATGTCCATAGGTCGGACCGACACTCAGGAGCATAGGTAAGTTTTGAAAGGCCCTGAGGCGCCCCGTAGTATAGCCCTAACCCATAAAAATCCACAGCTATCATTTAACACAGGATTTCTAGGAAACGATAGCGAAACCCATATTCCGCTAGCCCAACTTCAACAATCGTCAAGATCCAAGTTTAATGAGTTGCGGAGCCTGTTCATAGAAATACAGCCTTGGTTTATAAAATACCGGCTATTGGATACCATATATGCAGATTAAAATAAATAAATTAACAGAACGTTCACGAATTTAAAGATTTTCATAATTAAATACATGATAGAGGAGACATATACGCAGTCCCTACAACTACGCGGAGTTCACATAATAGCATAGAAGTGAAGTTCTTACATTATTGAACAGTGACATAGAATTAAGTCGAAAGGTTAAAAAGCTTAGAAATTTTTTATGAGCCCGGCGCGGAGAAGATTGGACAGAGCTTGCAGTCAGATCGATAGGCATCTAGCTTCTGACAAGTTAAATAATAAAAAGATACTGAGTTTTATAATGAATAGCGTAACTGTATTGCATTCCTGCATTCATACATTTGCTTAAAGGTAAATCATTCTAGTCATGTCCGCTTAAGTTATATGATCAAACAGCAAATGATACAAGCACAAATTCACATAACATAGCAATTCAAAAATTATTAACAACTTCACATATTCACTATCCACGTGGAAATTGGTCTGTGGCGTCACCGAAAACCCCCAGATGAGGGCCAGTCTCCGCATATGGCCTAAGTCCTCTTTCATGACTGTGTGCACACCAGGGGATGCCGATCCACGCCATACATTGGGCCCGATCTGGGCTAATCCTCATTGACTATTTGCTCTTCCATATTTGGTTTTATAACTCTCTGCTGTTTCCATAAGCAAAGAAGGCCACCCTACGGTTTTTCTCATACTAATTCCATATCATCAGATTGCAGCACGGGGGGTTCGCCGATCGTCGCCATACATGGCCGAACAGTATCTAAGACTGGCCCTCACAAACACAAATGTGACCCAACTTCATGCCCAATTCCACACAATAAGGCAATAAGCACAGTATCGACAACATAAATAATCAAACAATGGCAATTAAATCGCCCGCATATTCTAATAATGTGGTAACACTATTATGGCAGAGATGCACAAAATAAGCATCTCATAAAGCAATCAAATAAATACAAGATGTATTAAATTAATAATATAGATTTTTAATAATTGGGTTCTTTTCAAACTAAATAAAAAATAAATAAAATAGAATAATAATAATAATAAACTAAAGACACTTTATTTTTAAATATTATAAGTTAAAGAATTAATCTAAATAAACCTATTAACTTAATTATTAAATCATGATTCAGCCTACGATTCTTACTCGAAATTTCGGCAGGGGACCAAACTCCTAGAAATTTGTTAAATCGCACAATTCCAATAGACAAATTTCACATCAAAAGGCTCATGAATCTATCAGTGCAATTCACGATACAACTAGATTCAATTATTACATCAATCATCACCTCATACTACACATCTTCATAACTCAATAATCGCACGTATTGTAGACATAGGTTAAAGCGTATATCGTCTTATAACTACAAAACTAAATTATAAATTATAATAAAAGAGAAAATCAAGTGGCTTATTCATTGGATAAGATTAATGATTTAGCACTTAGAGAATAATAAAGGTCGCCAATACTAATAATATTTACTAGATCTAGAACTC
Source organism: Jatropha curcas (assembly GCF_014843425.1). The sequence goes on along the minus strand of NW_023591350.1, from coordinate 204,407 downwards.
TCCCTATCTTGAAATTGGCGCATACAATAGATGTAATTCTTGTTAATATAAACTTATTAATTATCTAGTTGGACTAAGGTCTTTCTAAGGGCCTCGCTAACTTACTGCTTTAAACGGTAACGTTAGGGATTAATTAAGTACGAAAATAGTGAATTTTAATCACATAATTCATAATCTAAGTTGTGAAGCGAACTAGATGATCCTACATTCCTGAGTTTTTAGGGATTTTCCTAACATCGGAAACCTTGCGCTGGCCGACCGCAATCACCCGCCACCGAGCATGGTGACCGAAGAGTGGGGTAGTACCTTAGCTTTTCACATTATCTCTAAAAGATCCACGAGAAATTGGGTTATCCAAATTTCGATCGACTAGGGGAGCTTAACAAATAACCAGATCATTCTCTATAATCATTGAAAAGTAGCTGCAAGAAGGCAGGCCGTAACAAATAAAAAGATTTCATAAAATAGAAGAAGACTCAAACATTGGAAAGAGGAGCCTGATGAACTGATAGGACTCGCTCAGAATATTCTATTATTCCGTCATCATCACTGCACTCTGCATATAGAGGCTGAGGAATAATTATCAAAGATGCGGTGTATCTGTTATGAGGTTATTGATGGCTATATATGCTAACGCTACTAACTAAATAGTCTGTTAGACCCCGTTATATGGCTAGTTCTATGAAGCACGGGCTTATTTTGCTAATAGCAAATAACTGCACACCATCTAAGCTTTATACTGAGCCCCGTGCTCAATGGCTAGAGTTGGTGAGAAAATCAACCAATCCAAAGCTTCACAGCACAAAGTTCTGAAATAGCCTGAGTAAGACAAAGGTTTTGTGAAATGTCAGCTATGATATTTTAGTTCGAGTTTGCATGGAGAGCTGGGCAAATAAAGGGAGTAGCTCTTAATGAATCGCATTTGGTGTAACGTAGTGTACCCTTGTGAGACGCACATGACACATCAAATCGTCCGATGATTGTTGTTCGCATCATGAGCAGGGTGGCACGGTCGACATAAAATGGCGCAGCTGGGCATTAGCTGCACGATATGAATTGCTGCTTTATTGTCCACAAGAAATGGTAAAGCAGAATTGGTTGAGTAGCGCAAACAAGAGATAATGTGGCAAAATAAGTAAGTAAAGGAAGACACCACGCTGGGGTAGGAACTTTCACAGAAATAGTGTGACTAGCCATTAAAGCGTCTATACTACAGACTGCGGGGCGGAAATGATCGAACTGGGGGACAGTGCCGGCTTGTGTTAGTTCTTCGACTTCCAATGAGCCACCAAGGAAAGTACCAACAAAAAGAATACAATACCCGGTAACAGTATCCGCTCAGTAATCAGCGCACAAGAGGCCCAGTCGGCATCTGGAAAGCTCGAAGCTTATAGATCATTTGAGAAGCTGGATAGAAAATAAACCCTTTAAATCTAGTACCATGTAAATAACTTCAAGCACTGCGACGCTGTTCATGGCTGAGCCGTGGAAATGCTGGTGGGTAGAAGGAGATTGAGCATAAACTGAGCTTAGTTTGTGTTATGAACAAACGTAACTAATATCAGAGTCTAGTGAGGCGAGCAAATATAATAGGTCTTGCGGCGCATGTGAAACGAATAACTAGTAGCCGATACGCGGTTCAGGTGGGGGTCTTAGCAAAAGGTTCTGCACCATATGTGTCGGGGAACTGGGGGAGTTGAGTCCTGGAGGTGTAAGGGCGACTAAATGAAGACGACTTGCGTATTTAAGAATCTCTGTAAACCTGTGTTCTGCAACAATATCTAGATTATAAACGTTATGCTGGAGCTTTTAACAAACATTTCCATTCGTGTATAACTGTGCGGAAGCTATTTCGATGCCGTCAAAAAATACTTTGGCGTGTCCAACGATCTTATAATAGTAAATTTTTCCGCAATGGCAAATCAAGACTTTATTCAGTCAATCAAAGCAACTGAGGGAACTAGAATACAGGCAATCAATGGCGACAGTAAACCGCAAGTGGACAGCAAATGAGAAGAGTGTTTTGTATCGTTACCTACGAAATGAACAAACAGTGGAATCAAAAGAGGATTGGCAAAGACCTTTCAAGCTAATAACTATAGTTTGATAACGGATCGGTCTCGTTACTGTTTGCCGTTGATGGGGGCGATAATTTATTCGCCAGAATCGTCTGGGGAATCATCTTCTAAAAAAAAATCTCGACAAGCGAGAATAGCAAGAAATCTGAAATACAGGGATCAAATCAATCTATTAATCCATGCTCTGATGACCCGATGAAAAGGATCAAAGCAGCCAACAAAAAAGGAATTCATAAAATAGAAAGACACAAAATTTGAAAGAGGAGCTGATGAATGGAATAGCCTGCCCTCCAGAATATTATTATTCCGTCATCTCTCCTCTGCGAATTAGAGTAAGATATATTACGAAGTGTGTATCATAGTTAAGAGGTAGCTTTATTCTAACGCCTGAGCTAACAAATTATCGTGTTAGAAGGTTATAGGCTATTCTATACGCTTAGTTTTGACTATACAAAATAACTAAACATCTTTATAATCAATCAATTTTTCAGCAAGTTAAATCTTAAGTCTCAAATTTTCCTAAGAATCTCCAATTAAAATTCAACGAAAACTTCAAAACCTAAATATTAATCTAAGACATTCAATTTAACTTTCTCTTCGACATCAACTAAATAGACCTAGATAAGATTTCAAATTTAAGGAATTTTATATCACAAAAAATTCGAGGAACTAGGTCGTGTAGAGATAACCAATCAAAATTCCGGAGATGAACGAATTTTACAAATCCGAGTGAGGGAAGAATAGATAGTCGTGCCATCTTGGGGTTCTTGACCGAGAGTAACTCGTAGCTGCCGGATCGCGGATCAGTAGGCGTGCCGGGAACGTGTGTGTTCGGATTAAATTGATTTTTAAGCCAGAAATGTGCGATTCATACATCCCTAGACTCGAACATGTTCACACAAAGAAGCCTGCGATTTTTGGTTCATCTTGTCTATTGAGTCCAGAGTGGCATAGATTTGGCTAGAATTATGCATCGGACAGTCACTTCTATTCATTCTGTTTGGAGAATCATTAAAGCTAGTGAAAGGAGAGGGGAGTTCAGCGAATAAGGGAGAGCGGCATTTCTAACACCGGTTCTCAATCGATATGGGACTCGTAAGTAGTTAGGAAGAATGAGTCGGCGTATGTGGCTGAAAAGGTGAAGCAATGCCATTGAGGAGAAGAGGAGGAGCACACGGGATGTCGCCTGCGCATCGACGAGCAACAGAGGCCCAAAGACTGGATTCGTCGATGGTCCCAGCGGAGTCGACTCCGCTCACTGTCAATGCCCGTCGAGATTTAGTAGCCTAAAAATCGGATTTGTAGAAGAAGCGGTCGGAGAGCCCGAGATGAGCGGGACCGTCAGAGAAGAAGGAAGTAGAAGAACAGAAAAGTGAAAAAACTCTGGAGCTTTTTAGACTATTTCAGTTTTTCGATCGAATGCGGTTTGGTTGCCAATTCAGTGAGTACTTGACTCGGTTTGTTAATTTTGGTTTTATTGGGGTTTCCACACTGGTTTTTAGAAATTCAGAACTGGTTTTAGTAAGTCTAGTTTAAGCAATAATAAAATATTTTTTTCGCTGAAATATTTACTTTGGCTAGAAATTTATGATTAATATTTTAATTAAAATTTTTGAAAAAAAAGATTTTCCGCGGGGTCGTTCAATATGTAAAAAGCAAGCATTTTTTTCGCAAGAAGTTGACAATATTGAGTGATTTTTTAAATGAATATTCTTTCCTTACATCTTCGGTCCAAGCATAAGGGTTTTTTTAAAATTTGTAGTGTGAAAACAGTGAGATTTATAATAACCACATAGGACTTTTAATTTTAATAGTAAGCCCCATAGATTTATAATTATTAATTACAGTGTTATGTAAATATTGAGTATTAATTATCCGTTCATAGTTATCATAATTAACTACATGTTACTTAATAATTTAATAATGTATTATAAGCATTGTACCTAATCTTTCTCAATTAAAATAACATACATATTTAATATTAATTATCATTCAATCATCATTTTAATATGTATCCAAATAATTAAAATTAGCAGATATTATAGAAACCTATATTTTAATTAAAAAAATTATCATAATTTTTGGTGTTTGTTATCATATGTTAAATATGTATTGAAACTTATCATTTTAACATTAAATATTATTTATATATTGATCATTGAAAATCAATTATAATCTCTGATACAATAATTATCATATACTTATTATGAATCGAAATTTTATATTTTAAAAGAATGATAGAGAAGGGGTTAGATGGTGAAAATATATGTTAATAATTGTTTACTTAACAATGAAATAACGCAAATATTTCAAATATTTATTTGTCCTAAATTGGAATATATATTTCGTTATTAGTATTTAATGAAATATATTGAATTAAACCGTTAATTGCTTATGTACTAAACTATGGATTAGAGAGGGGCTTTTTGAGGTTGATGAAGATCTTTTTTTTTTTATTAGAGTCGATAATCTTATACAATTTTTTTTCGTTTTCATGTTGAAATATTTTTTTCTCTCTTTTAATTTTCTATTAGCTATCTATCATTAGAAAAATTTTCTCGAGTTAAAGCAGCAAGGGAAAGCGGGTTTTAATCATGAAATTATCTTTAAAAATAATATGTATGACTTCTGGGTAACGCAATCTTCTATTTGTCCATGTTATATTTATTTATATTATTATTATTTTAATAATCATCTAAGAAAAATTTATTCATTCAAACCATAAATTAAAATCAATGAGTTTTAACTATATATTTCCTTTTCTTTCCAATTTTTAATTCATAGACATTCTAATTTTTAAGTATTACATGATTAGTCTAATGTGAATTATGAAATAGATGTTCTTTTTTAATTTAAACAGTTTCAACAAAATTAACAAATATGTATAAAATAGATTTAAATTTATATATTTTGAAAATGTATTATCACAATATCTCTAAGATTATAGATAAAAGATATTTAGTTCATGCATTACACATGTATTGCTGCTGAGTTTATATATTAGAATAGATAGATTATGAGATTATAACTAGATATATTATAAAATTTTCTGAATTTTAGTTAAGAAACATCATGAAATTATATATTGATTCCTTCGAACATAGAAACGTGGACCATATCTTTTTTTTTTTTTTCAAAAAAAAAAAAAAAAAAAGAACGTGAGGATCATAGTAGGGTGTTTTTAATCGTAAAATAAAAAGATAATTAAAGTTTTATTCATCAAATCTTAAAAGTTTAGTAATCTTATGGAGAATTTCCTGTTTAGAATTAAATTAAAACCTTCCTAATAAAATTTACGAATTCAAATAGGAATCTGAACATAGACATCAATCAAATTAAGACTATTTTTATTTTAAAATCAAGGGTAAAATACAAGTAAAATTAAACGTTTTCCTAATTAGAATAAGAGTAAAATATCTTAATTAGAACCTGATGGCTAAATTATCTTTAATAAATATTTTTTTAACCAACAAAAATAAAAATTTTCTATTAAGGAACATGATAAATTATCCCTAAAACATATTTTTAATCAACAGATAAAATTAAGGTAAGTAGGGGCATTTTAGGAATAACAATGGTTCCCTAATTGTGGCACTTTTTATACATACCAGTTGTTAGAAAACCGGCGATGCGGGCGAAGAAATATTAACGAATGAAATTATCTTTAATAACATCATAAAATAACAAATTGCATTAATAAAATAATTGTGAAAACTGTAATTGACAAATTGTATCTCATTGAGATATGTTTAAAAAATTGGGCAATGCTAAGAATGGTGTCTTTTAAAGTATCCTGGCAAAACATTTTACCAAAGTATGCAATAGCAAAACCTATGCATGGTATGACCTTATGGGTGTCAAAATGGATTAGGCGTGTCAAGTTCGACACAGAGATTCGGGCCTAACACGTGACACGATTAGGCGTCAACACAAACACGGGCCAAATATCTAATAAATTGTGTTAAATTTATCAACACGAACACGACACGAAAATTAGGGCGAATCGTGTGACACATGTCATGAACCAATGTTTGATACCTTCATTAGTATAACCTGCATTAAAATAGTTCACATACTAATTAATATATTGTTTCAATGGTGATAATAATTTTGAGAATTTAATTATTCAAATATTTGAAAAAGAATTAAAGTATTTTTTTTATTTTATGTTTATAATTTTATTTTTTATGTTTATAATTTATTATAAATGATTGTTTATTTATTTGAAATATTAATGTATTATAACTATTTAGTATTTTGTGTCCTAAACGTGTGGATGTCCTACTTTTTTAAAAATTATCGTATCATGTATATTCCCGTATCTCTTGTCCCATATCCGTACAACCTAACTCTTGGTATATGAGACTACTCCATACATCAAGCTAATCAATCAAGATTTTTTTGATTACCAAGAAAAATGAAGTGTTTTTTTCTTTTGAATCTGTTTTTGTGTCTTTATTTTTTATTAATGAATGATCAGGAAAAATAAGAAGGAACTAAATTTTTTTTTCCAGAAAAAACTTACGTTACTTCTTTTTTGGATATAAAAAGAAAAATAAAATTAATTTTCGCTACAAATTAATTTTTATAATTTTTTATTTTCCCTCTAATTTGAAAAGATAATTATCAGAATTCTTTCCCTTATATTCCTTTCTTATTTCCAAATAATTATCAGAATTCTTTCCCTTATATTCCTTTCTTATTTCCAAATAAAATAGTTTTTCTTATTAATATTAGTTTTCTTTTCTTTTCTTTTTCCCCCTTATATGATATTATCTCAAAATATAAAATTTATCTTCTTACAATTGCTATCATTACAACTTATTTTCTTATAATTATGCTAAATAATTGTTCTCCTCATACTTGCCTGTCATTTAAGATAGACTTTTCTGCTTTTGTATATTATATAGATTATAGATTATAGATAGATTACATATATATGATAATAATATAAACACATGAATAGAAATTTTAAAATGGATGAACATTTTAATTTATTAGAGGTGTGATTAATATTGAAATAAAATAAAAATATGGTAAAATAAAAATGGGAAACTCTTCAAACAACAACAGATCAAGAAAAGGATTAAAATGAAAATATTAATATGTCAATGGCTTTTTAGTGATTTCATATTATTGCAAAGTGAAAAGAAGTTTAAGAAGCAATTTTTTTTCCATTGTTACTTAGAAAGAAAAAACAATTTAGTAGTTAATATTGAAAAAGTAAAACACCTCCGCTTAATAGAATTTGTTTATATATATATATATAAGAACAACATGAATTTTATAAGAACAATAATTAAAGATTGAAAATTGTAAGACAGACTCTTAACTTAGTATTTTTTTACTAAAGCTCATAATTTTTTTGGTGTAAATCATCGGTATTCGAATCCTATTATTAAGAACTGCCTAATTCTGCTCGGAGTTTAGTCACAGTTAAGACTCTTTGCCCCTCCCTGTAGTTGTGTTTAGTAAATATCGAACTTGAAAGCTCCTCTCACACGCCCAGCGTACATTGCCAGTTGTGTTTTGTAGACTCCATTTATTGGTATACTTTGGATTCCAACAATAAACAATGAAAAGTAAATTAACTATAGCCTATTGAATGTCGAATAAACAAAAAAAAAAAAAAAAAAGTTAGGGAAATAACTCAAAATTAAAAAACTTAGTTTAACGCTTAAATTATATAGTTTGCTACTGCAATTTTAGTTACAGCAATAAATGCAAGAGAGGAAACCAAAAAAAGAACAAAAAAGAAAAAAAATCTAATTTTGGGTTAAATAAATTTGGGAAATGAAAAAAAATGTATATGATTTTATTGTTGATAAAAATCAATACCATATTAGAATTAAATAGGCAAACTCTATTAGAGGAAATCATGTTAACAGGACATTAACAAGAACTTCATGAAAACTTTTAAAAAAAAAATTAATTGTAAAGCAAAAGATAGTGACTAAACACCGATCCTAAACGAGATTTGGGACATTCACATAACGAGAACAGAAGTCGTGCCGTGAATCATTCGGAGATAATAACCCAGGAATTTTTCCCCTGTGATTCACGTAGCCTTTGTTACGACCCAAATCTATTGGGTCAACCGATACTAAGGGGCCCAATGTAGCATAAGGTCCCTGAGGCACCCTAGTTAGCTTGAAATAGTAAGCTTGAACTACTAAAATTCAACCATATCAATATGAATTTCAAACAATCAACCAATAATGCCATACGTAACAAAATCTCATAATTATATTATACATTGGCCCAAATCTAGCATCTTAAACATTTCATAGTTCGAGCCCAACTATAATACGAAGCATCCATAGTATGGGCTAATTGGCTCATGCTTTCACATAGATGAACAACTAAATAACTACATAAGTTTATCGGTTATAATCCTCCATCTGCGGAATTCACTAACATTCACTAACATATAAATATAAATAAGTTTTCTTACATATAACTATATAATAAGATAATTACTGAAATTAGGAAATTTTCTTTTCTAGCTCTACGGTGAAGAAAACAAAGCTTTAGGCAGGACAAAGAAGAATCTACTTCCTAAAAAATAAACGAAATGTGAGTTTAGTAATGAATAATAATTATTACATAACACAAGCATTCACACGAAATGCTTTCTAAAGTACTAAAATAAATACACAGCCGGTCAAGCATATGACACAACATCAGCATCCACAAGCAATTACACCTTCAGGTAATCAAACCAGTGGAAATGGAAATTGGGCTCAATGGCGTTCACGAAAAACCGATGAGTCGTCCTCCACATGGCTTAGGTCCTCTCATGACGTGTGCACCAAAGAAGCCGAGATCCTTCAACCATGGCAAGCCGGTCCTAATCACTCACTTAACCAGCCTCTCATGTTTTTTTTTTTTTATCCTGTTCTCTTTCTTACAACAGGGATCGGACCTGTGGTTTTCCGTATATTGTGTTCATATCATCAGTACGACACACGGGCGCCCAATCTCCCATACATGGCTGACGGTATCGTAGGCAGCCCTCAACAAACTCGTGATGACCACTTCATCCAAATATTCCACAACAACAGGATGTTATATCACAACAAAAATAATCAAGACATCGCACTTTAATTTGCAACATCATTTAAATAAACAAAGATTATGCTATGCAAATGTACAAATATACACATATATACAATAAGTAGAAAAGTAATGAATTAAATAAGTAATAATCAAATAAATAGATAATTATAGCATATGTTGTAATGTAACTATGCATGATGCAGATGGTAGAGCACTGTTTATTATTATTCACAGTGATAAAGAAGATAAGCTTTTAGATTCTGATTCGCATGAGAGGTGGATGAACTCAGACGATTTAATAAATCATAAATGCAAAGGAAATAACTAAAGTAAATAAAGAGATTTATTTTAGATATATTAAATTAAAGAATTATTCCAAACAAACCTATTAACTTATCCATTGAATACAACTAGCTTAGATTCTATTGAAATTTTGGCAGCACCTCCCCTCAAAATGGAACTATCAACCTGTTCAAATATCCCAATAACACCAAATATTATTCATTTCATCAATACACACGTTCCATTTCCATTCGGGGCACCTGTTTAAATAACAGTTAACACAAGAATTAGATTCAAATCAATGCGACCAGTCCAGTCATCCGGGCATCAAAAACCACATTTTATTTCCCTTCCTCCTCCAAAGTATTCAACATCAATATTAATGCTTTCAATGTCAACTATTAATGAACTTGACCAACTATAACGTTTAATAAATAAAATAAATCAAAACTCAACGAAAATAGCTAAGCTAAGCTTTGCTGCCATATAAAGGAACTTTAGATTTCTCGACAGTAATTTCCAATGCTACTAAGCACGTTTTCCCTATTTAAAGGGCTTGATTGCAAACACTCTTTATGTCGTGGTAATGCTAGAAGGTGATTAACAAAACAAAAAAAAACCTGTGCTTTTTAAAGAAATTTTCTCAATTCTCATCAAACCTCGATCATCTAGAACATCTTACTTTCGCATAATAATTATGAAAAGCAAAATGGGCATTACACCAATATAATCTTATTTCTTATTCAGGCAAAACCATGAACTTTCTGCCGGTTAGAGGCTGCCACCGCTTAATTCATAAATAATTTCTAGCGTAGAACCACCTTATCACACCAAAACACTTATCAAAATATTGTTAACTATAAAACTATTCAGCTCCTTTAATCTTGTGAAATTGTTTATTATTTATTAATTATTATTGATTATTTATTATTGATTATAATATATATATATATACTTATAATATATATTTTTGGTAGTGGTGGTTATTGCAAATATAAAATTGTCATCCACTAATTTATAAATATATGCATAAAGCACCGTATTTGTTAAATAATCCATTTAATAATTGAAAAATTATTTAAAATTACGTTCAATATATATAATTTTTTTAAGTTAAAGTATACAATAAGTGTAAATTCAATAACTAAAGATTTATCAGATGAATCTAAAAGTTAAAGGATAATATCACTGATTTTTTTTTAAAAAAAAATTAAATTGTAAATTTAGGTATTTAGCCTATTTATTGGACTAAGAACAAGTAGTTTAGATTCCACATCAATAGTTTACCTTTTATTTTCAAATTTTCATTAAGTTTCTATTTATGTATGTTTGAAACATTAATAAATAAAATATTTATATATATGATGTCATCTGATTACCTGGTGAAGGTTTTAGTGTTTATTTATTTTAAGCAATTATATTATTAGCTCAACGGAGAAATTAAACATTTGATTGGATAGCTTTTGTGGCCAAGTCATTATTGGCTGCTTTCCTAAAACTTTTTGAATGGAGATTTTGTTTTTGTTTGAGCAAAATAATATAATAATAATAATAATATTGTATCCATATTTCTATTCATATTATAATTTGTATTGGTCAATGGTCATAGTCAAATAGTCTGTAATATTATATTATACATTCATCTAATAATTTTTCTTCATAGTTTGTAACTTTATAAAAAGTTGAGTAACACAACTTTAATTTTTTTTTTTTTTTTTTTTTTTTTTGAATATAGAGGAAGGGATGAAACCCAAAAGAAATATAAATAAACTCTCAAAGGATTAACTAGACATGGACTTATACCAAGAAATATCATATATATCCCAACTTAAAGGATTCAGAACTGAAAAAGATGCGTAATTTTTATTTTTGATTAATTAAATAATTGAATTTATAAAATTACAATTACATATATTAAAAATTTTAACTTATAATAAATTTTTGCTAATGAAACATAAATTTAAATATTTCGAATGCATAATGTGTAATCAATAAATCTAACTCTTTACGCATTATTTAGCACAAGTTTTCAACAATGATATTTACATATTATTGAATATCCAGTAAATATTTAATTAGTGCAACTTTCATAAGTTGGAATGTTAATAGAGCAATTTTACAAATTAAAATATTTAATAATTTTATAATTTAACAAATTCAACTGGATAAGCCTTTGATGGATTGTTTCACCATTAACTTTCTATTATATTTCAATCTCATCCTAATTTAATTTTTATGTCAATTTTATCCAAAACTTTAATCTTCTGTAACAATAACACTCTTAATTGTAATTAGAACTTAAATTGCAAATACAAAATATATTTTTATTGGAACCACACTTGGATATTTTTATTGGAACCACACTTGGACCTTCAGTTAACTTAATCTAAGTTTGCTCTCTCATACAAATTTGCTAAGTTTAATTGTTCTCTTAATTAAATATATATATTTTTTTTCATTTATGTATTTGCCCTTTTAGATACTTGGATGTAATAACAAGAAATCAAAATGTGAAAAAACGGAAATTACAAAACGGAAAAAACATATATATGTATAAATATAATTAATAAAAATGTAATGACAAGATCTTTTAAAAATTGGAAATTACAAAAGCCACTTGTACAATTTTTTTTTTCTTAAAGAAAGAACGAAATCTTCATTGTCTTAGGGAATAATAATCTACATATAATTTGGAATGCTATCTCAAATTTGAAACCGAGCATACTGGTAGGAGGCCCTAGTAAGAGTATGAGCGCTCCCATGTATTTGCTTCCTATCCCGTTTACTTGCTTGCTAACTCACTTGATCGAAATATTCGGTCTAGAATTTAAAATAAATTTACAATCCAAAAACTACCGGTGACAAGTTGAAGTAGGATTAAGATTAGGCTTGGGTTTCTAACACATTCTTCTAAGATGCTCATTCAAATTCTTTATCTCATATCTCATGTTTGTGATTTTCTTATAACCTATTATGTTTTCTGTCCTTAACATATATATTTAAATATAACGTGATTTAATCAAAGGTATAATGTAATGAAAAAGATATTATAATGAAATGTAATTAACATTCTATTACTATGTTTAGTCATGTAATTGAAAAAATTTATAAAATATAATCATCATTATCTCATTTTTATATTTGTTTGTGAATATGTAATGTTTTGTGAATATGTAAATTGTAATTAACACATGCTAAACTACCAACAATCAACTCATACCATGCACGACTTCCATTTCCACCACAAATAAAATAAAATATTCTTTATATTTTGTCTATAAGAATGGGAAGAATAGAGGAAAAATCACTAAAAAGATCAAAATGATTTAACCCATAATTTTATCATTTGCAATTTAATTTTGTACTTCATCCAAAATCATATTAACATTATATGTAAAAGAAATAATTTCCAATAACTTTAATTTTTTGTTTTTGTTACATTGCACCTTTGCCAACCTTATTTTCTTTTTTATTTTCATATGGATTTCTTATTACATCAGCGAACAATAATATATTCTAGTTTTATATAGTTTTATGTAAGATCTGGGTTCTTAAGAAGAGTGGGGCATTGTTCTTTCCTTGTATTTATATTTATTAAAAAAAATGTAATAGTCAAGAGAGTAAAAGTTATAAATTGGCTAATATCAATGGCAACAATAATGACTTTATTAATAGCAATAATACAGGGGCACAATAAGAAACTTAATTAAAAACTGATGTTTGTTTAAAAAGTAAAAATAAAAAAGATTGAAAACCCAATATAGCACTTAACGACAACACTGCATACTAAAAATTCAAAGAGTCGCTACAATATTTAACAACACATAATATTTAAATATGTCATACATAGGGGTGGAAGCGCAATGAGTACTCGCGAATTTTGAACTATCCGTAACCATATCCGTTTAAAATTTTATTACCCGTATCCATTTCAAATTTGTTTAAATATTCATTTAAATATCTGAATCTATTTAAAATTTTACTATCCGTATCTGTCCCAAATTTATTTAAAGTCCTTCTTAAATGGGTAGGATACCAATACATTTTAATCTATCTAAATCCAAACTTATTTAAAATGTATTTTTTACTAATAAATGGGTACTCTCATCCAACGGATCGGAACGGAACCGGTACCCTAAAAAACCCATCTCACTTTCATCCCTAGCCATACAACTAAGAAGATTCCAAGAACTCAAAATAGGCTATAGAATTAGCTTCATTAACTAATAAAAAATCAGACCCATAGAGCATGCTTTAAGGCATAATAACGTCCTGAAGTAGAGAATCAAGATGGTTTATCTTCGCACAAAATTTTCCAACGATCATGCCTGACATTTGATTAACCACATAAATAAACTTTTAAAGATAAGTATATATATAAATTTTAAATGTGAGAGAACACAGTAAATATGGGAATCTTAACCACGCTATGACAACAAAGAATTTCGACAATGATCGATTGCATTCTTACATATTGATTATTTGGAATTAAGCAATGCAATAAAAGCAGTAAATTTATTTCTTTCAGCTGGCTTCGGCATATTAGCTATTAGTATTAGCTTGTAGCGTTTAAATTAGAAGTGATTTGATAAATAGTTGTTATAGTTAGCTACTTTAACCTGTAATGACAACGAAGAAAACAGTAGATATTTAATAAGCTGATTCAACGAAAAAAATGCGATGTGAGATTGTCAAAAAAAATTTAATTTCAAATCTATTTGTGAATCACTAAAAATTAGAATTGTTTAATCTTGATAAAAGCCCTCTTAAATGGTAAATCAGCTTTGTGTTAATGATTCTCCTAAAAACAATCAAAAGTGTTAAAATAGAAAGAAATTTTAACAATGCCTTGAAAGTATGCCTCTACTTGTCTGTTGGATCATTGTAAGCCTTGATAAAACATCTGGTATAGTCTAGATCTGACCACTCACACTTAACTTGCAGTAAGTTTAAATGGGACATACATTCAGAGCTGGGCCATCATTTCGATCATTAATATTGATTTTTTCTAAAAAATAAAAATGAAAAAAGGAAACTGTGGATTCTTGATCCAAATTTAAATGAAGAAGGAAGTACCATTTTTATTTGGACAACACATTACAACAGCTCAAGGAGTCAAGTTACACCCATTTTGCGATTAGTTTTTTTTATGGGGGGATTTTTTTCTTTGTTTTTTTTTTTTTCTTTTCATAATCTCAACTTTATTAAAAGATTAATGTATCGAAATTCTACGATTCAAGAGTTTAGGCATTAAGGTTCCATTTGCAAATACAAATTTACTATTGGGGCAAAAGATGTTTCTGTCAATTTTTATTTTTCTTTCCAGATTTGTTAATCTTTTGGTATGAACTAATTTGTATTTTAGAAGTTTTACATTCCCTCTCTCTTTTGCCTTTGTTAGTCCACCATTTTCAATCAATCTTAGATGTTCAGTTTTTTTTTTTTTTTTTTTTTTTTTTTTTTTTTTTGTTTTTTCTAAATAGTGATTTTAACATATATTTTCATTACTCTTTTTACATATTTATGCCATACACTTAATAAGTTTTGAAATAATCACTGACGTAACCAATAATTCAATGTTATTATGTTAGAGTAAAAAAAAAAAAAAAGTCCAACTGAATTAATATAATAAATTTGGATTTCTTTTTTGAGCTTGGGCGAGCTACTACTAGTCCTTCCTCCCTCCACCATTGGACGTAATAATAAAAAATGACATATTCATACAAGATTCTAAGTTCGAATCAACTAATCAAGTCATATAAAACCAAAAATTCAAATATATATTAATTAAATAACTTGCAATAGTACACATCACTTAATGTAACATGAACTTGGTGAGAGAGGCATATATTAACCATACTCATCCTTGTTATGCTACAATACTCTCTTTTGAGATTAAAAAGAAAAAGAAAAAGAGAAAACATTCTCTTTTTATTTACTACAATGTAGTGATTTATTATGAGGATATTAATAAACTTTCTGCTTGCAGAAAAACTCAATTAATAAAGCTGATCTGGATCAACCCATTCTTCTTTTTGAAGTTTAGTCACTAAATCCTTATCAAGATGGAATGCTCTTGTCAAAACATCAGGATTTACTGATGGGGTAGCAGCTAGAGCGATGCAGGATCTTGCAATATTTACTGAAGTGATGCCAATATTTAACTGGAAGTGAATGAGTCCATGTGGAAACACAAGTGCATCTCCTGGCTTTAAGATTTTGGCGAAAAGGCGGTGATCAGGATTTCCTGTAATAAAACCCGCATAAAGAGTTCCTTCTAAGACAGTCAGTATTTCTGCTGCTCGAGGGTGAAAATGGGGTGGGTTTAGACTGCCATTTGGAGCAAAATCAATGCGGACTATGGATAAGGCATTAGTGTTGAGTCCTGGCTGGAACTTGATCTACAGTTGAGAGGGTGATACGTACTCCTAATTGCTTTGAGGTTTGTTTACGAACGTTAAGCCCTGTAATAAAGAAATCGTCTGCTGTCACTTTCTCTGGATCTTTGCAAAATTTTCCATTAACGAACACTGCATCAAAGTAATGGAGTTAGTTATATACTTAAAGACGATGAAAAAAGAAAGAAAGAAACACAATTAGCTCACACTTACCACTATGTTTGGTATCATTGGTTGCAACACAAATGTCCTGGAGAGGACTAGGGTCATAAGCCATGGCAGAAGAGAATGCCAGAGCCACGACTGCAAGAGCTACAAGGAAATTAGCAGTTTTCATTATTGCTTAATTATAATTCTACAACTTGTTATTTGCTTCGATGAGGTGTGAGAAATCTTGCATGGCTATTTATAGTCGAGGTGTGGGCAAATCTTGCAATGGCCTTCTTTCATCAGATGAAGGCTTTTAGTTCTTTTTTTTTTTTTAATATAAATATTTGATAAGCAAAGAGACAATTGTCGCCATATTTGATAAGCTAAAATTAGATTTTCAAAGTACGTGGGCTGCTTTACAAATAGTTACAGTACTGTAACTTTACGGCCGCCAAAGGTAATCGATTTGTATTTGTTTGACAGTGCAAGCCATTAGTAGGGAGTTTGGGTAAGTATATTGGTGTTCCATTACTCCATGAGTTAGTTTTTCATGCTTATAATTGATAGTGGTTAATTGATAAATGTTCGTATTTGGTAAAATTTTGACAGCTGTTATTGTTAAAATATAAAACAACAAAGCATAATTGTTTTTTATATTTCTTTTAATTTAAGGTGAATGTATTATTTTACTTTACTGTATTCCATAAATAAAAATATTAATTAAATTTTTTAAAATAATACTTAATAAAAAATTTATTTTTAAATAAGTACGATTAAATTGTCATAAAAAATATTAATTTTAAAAGAATAAATTTATTAGCAATTATTTGTATGATAGTAATGAAATTCAAATATAATATAAATACAAATCAGTCATCAACTATTAAAAAAAAACTCCAAAATGTGCTTATCAAACACCCAAAACTTAATTAGTTATTAAGTACAAATAAACTATCATCTGCATGAATTAATTAAACTAAATGCCGGACTATTTGATTTAATTGTTACTGAGCTCAAAGTAGACTGTTGTTGCTATTATAAAATATCTCATATTATTTTTTAGTTAATTTATTATTCAAGTAAAAATTAGAAAATTTTGAGTAAACTGAATTAGCTATATTTATTGTTAAAGTAAATTTTATGGTAAGTGAAGAGTTGAATTCAGTTCCTCATTCATTGAATATTTCTAGAAAGATTGAAAAAATTTATACAGTAAACTGAATTTTGAGAATTCATCAAATAATATTTTCAATTCTGTTTGGTTTAATTTATAGATTTTTAATCTTTAAAAATAACTAAGAGTTAATTTTAAAAATATTTAATATTATTTAAAGTTTGATTTTGCTATCCAATCACAAACCACCAATCAGGCAGCTTAATTAACTTGGCTTTGAAAGCTATATAATATCCAATACTAGTAAATAGCTCAATGCAGTTTTCTTTGACTTATGAGACCTTAATCAAAATCGAATTTCCCTGCTGATCGCTGACACGTCACCACTCACAGAAGTCTCTGCTGTCCAACTGGAATTGCCCATAATCATCAAATTCTGAGCTCTTTTATTCATCGTGACTGCAAATGGCTAATTTTTTAAGTACAGAGGAGTAAAACTATATATTAAGAATGATTTTTATAATTTATTAAATATAAAATTCCATTTTACAAATAAAGTTTTTACCAAATTTATTTTCAATAAAGTAAATTCCATATAGATTTATTATTCCAAAACAACAATGAGAGGCAAATAAGTGATGATTTGTATAACATTCTACCATTCATAAGGCATAAATGTTACCATATTATGAAAGAATATGCATTATATATTTATGGATCAGAAAACTTGAACATAAATTCCTGATCATATTTATTTAACAATCTATCAATTTGTTTATTTAGTGCAATTTTTTTTAAAGAAATCAAACTAGAAATTTCCTTAAGTGAAAACTGTATACAAATATGAGATACAGATCAATATGTTTCTATACTTTTATGTAGAAAGTCTAATAATAACCACTTATACAAAAAAAAAAAAAAAAAAAAAAAAAAAAAAAAAAAAAAAAAAAAAAAAACAATCTTGATTTGAAGTATTTGATTAAGTTGACAGAGTACTTATGTTATAGGTGATCGCTTACTCTACTTAGTGGCTATTCATGGCCATTGTTTGACTCCATAGTCTTTCTACAAGTCTGATCTGATCTGATCACTTTCAAATTCTTCCTTCTACTAGAGAAGAGATTTGCACTTCTTTCTGCATAACTGTCCAAATAACAAACTACACTAGACAAAATCACTATAATGGTGACAAGAATAACTTAAAACTAAATCTAAGAACAAAATCCTAAAATATGAGTAATAATAAATCCTAATATTTAGCAATAGTAACACAAATTTGTAGATCTGATGATTATTTAAAAAACAAAAAAAAAAAAAAAAAAAAAAAAAAAAAAAAATGGGTGGACCACCAGTGAGAGCTCAACGTGTGGCCGCCAGTCAGAAAAAGAAAAGAGAAGCATCTAGGGTTTGAAAGAAAGGGATGTCGCTTAGAAGAAATTTTCCATGAGAAGTTATTTAACTCTATCTCTGGAAAGAAGACCGGTGAGCGATTCTGCGCTTCAAGAGGTCAGTTTATTGATTTGTTCGATAATGTTTTAGTTTGCCTCATATGGTTTCGATAAGGTTGTTTCCGCTTTATACCCGCTCCCATCATAAACGTCATTAATGGATATTTAGTGGCTCATAAGGTAGGAAGTACTTCCTATTTCTTTAACGACAAGAAATTTTTGGCTGATACCAAAACAAAAAATCTTTTCGCAGGCACAAAGCAACAACCACTATCATTTAGTTTTAGCTATTCAGATTTACTATATCTAGGGCAATCGTACATAGAGAGAATGTGGATGGCATTAGATTCTTTCATATATACACTTCAAAAAAGTTCCCAACTAGCAGATATTGACAAATCTCTAGTTTGTGTTATTCATGAGGATTAAAGCAGCCAGTATAAAGTTAAATTCATTTATGAAAGAGGAGCCCACTTGAAAGCTACCTCTGTGTTCTTTTTATTTCTCTCTTGGTTCTGTTCAAGCTATTATGATTACTTATACATAATTTATACATAATCTAGCCACAGTCCTAACAGATGAGGAGTGTGCGTTAGTAGAGCTATTCTAACGGGAGTTAGGAGAGCTTATTCTACGGGATTACAATACAAATGCAAATTTGCTGAACAAATCAATATCCGTTATAACCCCCCCCTCAAGCTGGAGTTGGTTGCGAATCAACTAACCCAAAGCTTGAGAACAAATCAGTATGAATAAGATGGCAAGAGACTTAGTAAACATATCAGCCAGTGAATTGTAGAAGCGAAGAAAGGAGTGCTAAGGACCCAGCTTTGAATTTGATCTCGAACCACATGACAATCAATGTCATGTGCTTGGTTGCGTTCATGAAACCCGTTGATTTGGCAAAGGCTATATGAATAGCTTGCCTTATTATCACAAAGGAATAGGTCGATGAACAGGAACATGAAAATCAGTCAATAAGGAAGATAACCACTGAATCTCGCAAACCGTAGTAGCCATGGCTCTATATTCCGATTCAGCAGAGGATCGACTAACCGTAGACTGCTTTTTAGTCTTCCAAGAAACCAAGGAAGTGCCAAGAAAAATACAATAACCAGTAACTGAGCGGCGAGAATCTGTACAAGATGCCCAGTCAGCATCAGAAAAAGCTCAAAGCTTTAAATCATTTGTAGCGGGTAAAAACAAACCAAGATAACTAGTACCCTTCAGGTAGCGCACAACTGTAAGAGCTGCTTTGAGATGTTGAGTATGCGGAACCTGCATGTATTGACTGAGTTGCTGGACTGCATAACTTATGTCAGGCGGGTCCAATAGACAAATAAAAGTAACGCGAACCAATCAAGCCGCCTATCAACTTTCCTACATCGGACAAATGGGTGGTCCCATATCTGCTGTTAATCTTACACCTTGTATATAAGGACCTAGCTGGCAATTTGGCATCTTGCAAACCAGTAATCAGAAATAAATATCAGAGATCAACCTTATGTTAGTGTAACATAATACCAGGTCTGTAGTGCCACTTCAATGCCCAAAATATCTAATTATCACCAAGATCTTTAACAGAAAATTTCTGTCTAAATAGATGCCTTTCAGATCAGAAATAAGTTGTACAGATGCGACTAGTTATCAGACAATCATCGACATAAACAGCAAGGCATAAAAGTTTTCCCATGTATTCGTGAAAAGACAATGATAGAGAGGATTGCTTTGAATCCCTGGGAAAATAATAAACTCGAGTTAATTCTTTATTCCACTTAAAGTGAGCGCTGCAATTTGCAAACTTGCCCTGTTTCAGCTTTATCATAACTAGGAGGAACTTGCATATAAATATCCTCATCAATGAAACCATGTAAATAAGCATTATTAATATCAAGTTGCTTGACAGACCAAGAAAAAGCGGCGGCCACAGTTAAGAAAACCCTTACAGTAACAAGCTTGGCAAACGGAGAAAAAGTCTGATTATAATCCAGGCCCAGTAACTGATTGTACCCTTTGGCGACGAGCCTTGCTTTATATCTGTCAACACTTCCATCTGCATTATATTTAACCTTGTAGACCCACTTACAACCAACAGGTTTAGTATTAAGAGGCAAAGCAGTTAATGTCCAAGTATTATTTTGTTCCAGTTCCAAAGCAGTTTAATTCATCAGCATAGCATTCAACCCTTCACATTATTTTAGCAATCATTATAATTGCAAGGTTTTTTAATTTTGATAATTGTGCAGACAAAGGTTATATGAGAAGAGGAAAAATCTGACACGCCAGATTGGTAGTGGGATAGTAACACAATAATCATCAAACCAAGCAAGTGTTTTGTACTTTACTACGCCGAGCAGCGGTAAAACATCAGGACCTGTAATGGCAGCTCAGTATCAATTATCCAATAGAAAGGTCATCTATCAAAGGCAAATCTTGGAATTCTTCAATGGAAGAGAATAAAGGGTCTGTACGAGGTTCAGAAACTGGTGTAGGTGAATTTAATGGAAGTGGTGGAGATGTATAATCAGCATGGGAAAGACAAGTGGGTAAAGCAAAAGTAGTGACATCTGTGGGTTTAGCATGGTGAAAAGGAAAAACAGTTTCCATAAAAACAACATCACGAGAATAAATAATAACCTTGGTAGTGAGACAATAAAGTTTGTATGCTTTTTGGTTTTGGGCATATCCTAATAAGACACATGGGAAAGCTCGAGGATCAAAATTTTTCTTGTGTGGTATGGTATTGGTGGCATAACAAAGACAACCAATAGTCCGAAAATAATCATATATGACAGGTTAGATTTATTATGTAACCTCTGCTCCAAAAGGAAGTTAGTCCACTGCAAATTTTCTGCATGGTATGGGTTTGTGATATGGGTAGCAGCTAGTAACAATTCACGACACCAAAAATAGAGAAGGAAGTTTGGATTGGAAAACAAGGTTCTGGCTTTTATTCAACAAGGTTCGGTGGTTTCCGTTCAACGACTCCCATTTTTGTTGTGGCGTGTAAAACCAAGTTGCTGTATGTAAAGGTGCCCTGTTCCTGTAAAAGAACTAACATGCTGATTGACAAACTCAGTCCCTTTGTCAGTTACGAATAAATCTTAACTTTCTTGTCAAAATGGGTAAGGGGTAAGCACATAATTGAAAAATGATTTCAAGGCAAGCAACACTTGGTCTTTCGTTTTCAACATATATGTCCAGCAAAAACGACTAAAATCATCGACAATCGTGAGCATATAAACGGCATTTGTAATTGATTTCAACCCATAAGGGCCCCATAAATCAACATGGATGAGATCAAACGCAGTCTTAGAAGCAATAATGCTAGTAGGAAATGATAACCGAGTTTGTTTTGCAACTGGACAAACAGGACACATTAACTCTGTATAATCACACTTAACTACCCCATCCACATGTTTCAGTCTCTTGAAAGAGACGTGTCCTAGCCTAGCATGCCAAAAAGCATTGCTAAATGTTTATTATGCTGACTAACAGAATTACATAGAGCTGTATTTATTTAAAGACTCTTGTTCTCAATAATAAAGATCTTTCAATCACTGGTCCTTTGGCAAAACTTCTTCAGTTCTATAAATCCTGCGAACAAACAATAGTCAGGAAATGCAGTGTACTGACATTCCACAGGTCCGAGTAAGCAAACTTCACTAGACAAACATTGCACCTAAACGAAGTACATATAAAACATTATACAAAAATATTCTAGAGATTGAGCTCAATAGTACCAATGTAGATGACCCAATCTGCGTTGAATTATTCAGCGCAAGCGAATAGTCTTAGAGGGTTTTCAATTAATGACTTGCGTCATAAAAATGAAATGGGTTGATGTGATCAGTTGCACCATGTATCGATTATCCAAGTTGTCCTTGCAATTAAAATTGATGCTAGTAAATACAGAATTGGTAAAGGTACCTGCAAAATTCACGGTTTCTGCAGGATATCCCCCCACTAGCGCTCTTTTCCTCCATCTTCGTGATCTGCACTGCGACTCTTGGATGATAATAAATTTTGATATTCGTGATGTAGAAAATCAGTCATTCCTTTATCTATCCTATCGTGCCCTTCTGCGTGCTGCATAACCTGCAAAGGTGTTTCCTGCTATATGTACCACGAATAACATTTGTTTGCTCTATGATATTTACTAATGTCAAATACCCTTCTTCTGCTATAATTCAAGAAAACCAGGTCTGTACCATTGAACAAGAAAAACAATCATCCACAGTTATGACCCGTTTTACCTTTGAGTTCAGTACTGCTTTCTTTTATCTTTCTTTGCCGGTAAAGAAAGAATCATTCTTTGCGTAAAGAAGAATAATTCCGATTACCTCCAGACCTGCCACTACTTCGACCTCCTGTGGTATTCCGTCGAGCAAGCATTACTGCAGCTGTTTCAGTAGAGGCTGTGCTATCAGTCTGCACCTCTCTCTGCTTCTCAATGCTCATGATCATTGAATAGGCTTTATTGATAGATGGCAACGGATCTTGGAGAAGAATTTGATTCTTGACGTTATCATATTCATCTCCTAATCCCATCAAAAACTGCATCAATCTACGATTATTATCATAATCTGTAATCGCAGTGCCGGTATCACACAACAAATATGGTAACGGAGCTTAACACAAAACGACTCGCTTCCCATCGGCTTCTTTAAATTAGTTATAATATTCAGTTTTAACTGAATTATTACCTTGTTGTAACTAGAGCAAATCTCGTTTCAATCTGATAAATCATTGGATCCATTGCTCTTCACCATAACCTGCTTCAATTTCATTCCCAAAAGAGCCTTGGCAGTCTTGCAAAAATACGATGGCATCAGATATATCCTTTGACATGGCATTCAAATAACCAAGACACCACCATACTATCTGCTGTCAAACCATTTTATTCATAGCATCGGGAATCAGTCGCCGGAGGCCTTAATCTTCCCCATCAATAAACCCCTAGCTTTTTCTTAGCTCGAAGAAAGCTATTTGAACTGACTTACTCCAGGGAAAGGTAATTTTGGCCCTTTCAAAAGGACATCACCAAACTAAATCCAGGAGCTTCAGAATTGCTCAACATAATACGGATCATCTGCCATACTTTTTGTATATAATTAGCTGCGAGAATTTTTCGCGAAGAGTAATAGCTGCGAGAATTTTCGCGAGATCGTCTGGACTCATCATATTGAAATCGTGGATCAAAGAAAGAAAGAAGGGAAAAAAAAACTGGAAATCAAAATTTACTATCCTGCTCTGATACCATTATGAGTATTAAAGCAGCCAGTATAAAGTTAAATTCATTTATGAAAGAGGAGCCCACTTGAAAGCTACCTCTGTGTTCTTTTATTTCTATTCTTTTTCTATTCAAGCTATTATGATTACTTATACATAATTAGCCACAGTCCTAACAGATGAGGAGTGTGCGTTAGTAGAGCTATTCTAACGGGAGTTAGGAGAGCTATTCTAACGGGATTACAATACAAAATGCAAATAGTTGCTGACACATCACATATCCGTTATAGTTTCAAGCCTAGAACTCTTCTCCTCTTTCCTTTTTCCGTTCATTTCTTGTAGCTTTTATGGATGGATTTATCAAAATCTATCACTTGGTTATAATTTTAAATATATTTTAAAATAATAAAAATATTTAAATAATATAAAAATGAGTATTACTAAACAGTTTAAAATAAAGATTAAATGTTGATGGGTTATATATTAAACATGTGAGTTGTCATTTGTCTCCGAAGCAACTCATGTGAAACAATCTCCCAAATCTATTTTCCATGAGAAGTTATTTAACTCTATCACATTTATGTAAAACTTTTCCATGAGAAGTTATTTAACTCTATCACATTTATGTAAAACTCATCATTTATATTTGTTGCAAAAATTTATGACACCCTTAATTTTTTACTTTGATGAGTTGAAAACCTCTATTAATAAAGTTGCACATATTAAAAAATCAACTCGTAAAATCGTTTATTAAACACTTCAATTCCAATTTGATCAATTTATTAAATACTTATTAAATAGTTAAATATGTGAAAATTATTATTTTGCAAACCACATATCAAATCAATATTTTGCATATAAAAATCAAAATTCTTTATTAGTATCAAGAGATATGCAATATTAGCAAAAAT
Source organism: Jatropha curcas (assembly GCF_014843425.1). Next base: position 179,735 of record NW_023591350.1, on the reverse strand, counting down.
CATAACTTTAAGATATAATAGATCTCCAATAAAATTTAGAGTGTTACAATTTTTTTGCAACAAATATAGGATACTGAATTTTGTGTACTTGGTTTAATTTCATTTTGTAGTGCACCCTTATTATAATTTCTTATCCATTTCTTGGGGCCAAAAGAACTTTATAAAAAAAATTTAGTGGCATTAAAAAATTTAGTGGCATTATCAACTTTTAGCTTAATTTGTTCAACTCTTCAATTATTAGAATTACATCTTTTTAAATATTTTAACTTACAAAATTATAACTATTGAGCACTTTAATGTGTGAAATTGTATTTTATATATATATATATACTTATTGGTTATTGCAAATATAAAATTATCATCCATGGTTATTGCAAATATAAAATTGTCATCCACTAATTTATAAATATATGCATAAAGCACCGTATTTGTTAAATAATCCATTTAATAATTGAAAAATTATTTAAAATTACGTTCAATATATATAATTTTTTTAAGTTAAAGTATACAATAAGTGTAAATTCAATAACTAAAGATTTATCAGATGAATCTAAAAGTTAAAGGATAATATCACTGATTTTTTTTTAAAAAAAAATTAAATTGTAAATTTAGGTATTTAGCCTATTTATTGGACTAAGAACAAGTAGTTTAGATTCCACATCAATAGTTTACCTTTTATTTTCAAATTTTCATTAAGTTTCTATTTATGTATGTTTGAAACATTAATAAATAAAATATTTATATATATGATGTCATCTGATTACCTGGTGAAGGTTTTATGTTTTATTTTAAGCAATTTTATTTTAAGCAATTATATTATTAGCTCAACGGAGAAATTAAACATTTGATTGGATAGCTTTTGTGGCCAAGTCATTATTGGCTGCTTTCCTAAAACTTTTTGAATGGAGATTTTGTTTTTGTTTGAGCAAAATAATATAATAATAATAATAATATTGTATCCATATTTCTATTCATATTATAATTTGTATTGGTCAATGGTCATAGTCAAATAGTCTGTAATATTATATTATACATTCATCTAATAATTTTTCTTCATAGTTTGTAACTTTATAAAAAGTTGAGTAACACAACTTTAATTTTTTTTTTTTTTTTTTTTTTTTTTTTTTTTTTTTTTGAATATAGAGGAAGGGATGAAACCCAAAAGAAATATAAATAAACTCTCAAAGGATTAACTAGACATGGACTTATACCAAGAAATATCATATATATCCCAACTTAAAGGATTCAGAACTGAAAAAGATGCGTAATTTTTATTTTTGATTAATTAAATAATTGAATTTATAAAATTACATATATTAAAAATTTTAACTTATAATAAATTTTTGCTAATGAAACATAAATTTAAATATTTCGAATGCATAATGTGTAATCAATAAATCTAACTCTTTACGCATTATTTAGCACAAGTTTTCAACAATGATATTTACATATTATTGAATATCCAGTATATTTAATTAGCTGCAACTTTCATAAGTTGCGAATGTTAATAGAGCAATTACAAATTAAAAATATTTAATAATTTTATAATTTAACAACTAATGGATAAGCCTTTGAATGGATTGTTTACCATTAACTTTCTTCAATTATATTTCAATCTCATCCATAATCTTAATTTTTTATGGTCAATTTTATCAAAACTTTAATCTTCTGTAACCAATAACACTCTTAATATGTAATATAGAACTTAAATTGCAAATACAAAATATATTTTATATGGAAGCATATTTTTATTGGAACCACACTTGGACCTTCAGTTAACTTAATCTAAGTTTGCTCTCTCATACAAATTTGCTAAGTTTAATTGTTCTCTTAATTAAATATATATATTTTTTTTCATTTATGTATTTGCCCTTTTAGATACTTGGATGTAATAACAAGAAATCAAAATGTGAAAAAACGGAAATTACAAAACGGAAAAAACATATATATGTATAAATATAATTAATAAAAATGTAATGACAAGATCTTTTAAAAATTGGAAATTACAAAAGCCACTTGTACAATTTTTTTTTTCTTAAAGAAAGAACGAAATCTTCATTGTCTTAGGGAATAATAATCTACATATAATTTGGAATGCTATCTCAAATTTGAAACCGAGCATACTGGTAGGAGGCCCTAGTAAGAGTATGAGCGCTCCCATGTATTTGCTTCCTATCCCGTTTACTTGCTTGCTAACTCACTTGATCGAAATATTCGGTCTAGAATTTAAAATAAATTTACAATCCAAAAACTACCGGTGACAAGTTGAAGTAGGATTAAGATTAGGCTTGGGTTTCTAACACATTCTTCTAAGATGCTCATTCAAATTCTTTATCTCATATCTCATGTTTGTGATTTTCTTATAACCTATTATGTTTTCTGTCCTTAACATATATATTTAAATATAACGTGATTTAATCAAAGGTATAATGTAATGAAAAAGATATTATAATGAAATGTAATTAACATTCTATTACTATGTTTAGTCATGTAATTGAAAAAATTTATAAAATATAATCATCATTATCTCATTTTTATATTTGTTTGTGAATATGTAATGAACTTAACCACCACTGCTACTTACACAATCACACTACCATGGCACCACTCCATCACCACCAAGATAAAAATAAAAAATTCTATAATTTTTTAAAGAATGGGAAGAATAGAAATGAAAAATCACTTAAAAGATCAAAATACCCCATAATTTTATAATTGCAATTTAATTATCAATCAAAATATATTAAATTATATGTAAAAGAAAATAATTTCCCAATTAACTTTAATTTTTGTTTTGTTACATTGCCACCTTTTGCAAAAACTTATTTCTTATTAATTTTATTAGATTTCTTATTACAATCAGCTACAATAATTACTCTAGTTATATATTTATCTATTATCATTCTGGTCTTCAGAAGAGTGTCCATGTCTGTCCTGTATTTATTATTAAAAAAATGTAATAGTCAAGAGAGTAAAAGTTATAAATTGGCTAATATCCCCAATGGCAACAGATAATGACTTTATTAATAGCAATATTTACAGGGGCACAATTAAAAAACTTAATAAAAACTCTTCTTGTGTTTAAAAAGTAAAAATAAAAAAGATTTGAAAACCCAATATAGCACTTAATGACAACACTGCATACAAAAAATTCAAAGAGTCGCTACAATTTTAAGAACACATAAATATTTAAAATTACGCCAATAATAGGGATGGGAAGCGCAATTTGGGAAAAAACTATTGCAAATAATGCTCAGGACAGGATCCATAGGCAATTTCGCCCAACTAGCGGCTATATTCAAAGCTCGTTTCATCATTTGCATATCGATCAAGAAGATATCTTCAGATCTAATAGACGTGAAAGGGGCTGATGGCGAATCTTCGAGAATATATCATTAAATTCCAGAAACTAGCTATGTAAATAGAAGATCTCAACACTAACGTCAACACTAGTGTAATGGCCAAAAACTATAAGTATAAGCTCTTTGATTCATTGAACGTTGACAGGCCTTATTCTTTTGCAGAATTGATGGCTCGAGCCAACAACTTCGCTTGGCTAGACGAGGTTTTTTTTTTTTTTTTTTTTTTGCAAAATGACATCAGTATTTTTACTTTTCTAATATATTTTATTAAATTGATTTGATATCATTGACAAAAGGATCCATACACCGGGAGTAAATAAATTTTTTCTTATGCTTTAACTTGTAAAGACAACAAATTCTGATAAACAGTTATAATAGAAACTGTGGAATCTCTCTCTCTCTCTCTCTCTCTCATCAAAACCTAAAACCTAAAAATTCTCTTTTTTTTTCTTCAACGAGTGGCCATCGGTGAGCTCTCACTGGTGGTCACCCCTTTCCTTTTTTGTTTGTTTTTTTGCAAATAATCATCAGATTTGTTTACAGATCTGAATTTTCATCACCCAAATATTGGGATTGATTGTTGCTTATATCTTGGAATTTTATTCTTAAATCTAGTTCTGAATTATTGTTATCACCACTATGTTGATTTTGTCTAACGTCTTTTATTATTTGGATAGTTATGGAGAAAGAAGTGCAGATCACATCTTCATTAGAATGAAAAAATTTGAAGGTAATCAGATTAGACTTGTAAAAAGACCAAAGAATCGAACAGTGGCCATGAATAGCCACCAAGTGGAGTAAGCGATCACCTATGACATAAATATTATGCTTTGTCAATTCGATTAGATACTTCAAATCAAGATTGCGTTTTTTTATTCTTTGAATATAAGTGGTTTATTATTAAATTCTCTACACAAAAAATATATAAACATATTGATCTGTATTTCATATTTATATACAGTTTTCAATTAATGAAATTTTAGTTTACTTTTTCTAAAAAACAATAAAAAAAGAAACTGTGGAATCTTGATTCAAATTAAATGAAGAAGGAAAGTACCATTTTTATGTCAATATTAAAACCAAGGCCTCAAGAGTCAATATACACCATTTGCTATTAGTCTTTGTCTAGCTTAGGCATAAGTTCCATGACAAATACAAATTACTATTGTGGCAAAAGCTGTTTCTGTCATTTTATTTTTCTTTCCAGATTTGTACTCTTTTGGTGTGAAACTAATCTTATTTTTAAGTTTTACATTTCCTCTCTCTTTTGCCTTTGCCTTTGTTAGTCCACCATTTTCAATCATTTTTTTTTTTTTTTTTTTTTTTTTGTTTTTTCTAAATAGTGATTTTAACATATATTTTCATTACTCTTTTTACATATTTATGCCATACACTTAATAAGTTTTGAAATAATCACTGACGTAACCAATAATTCAATGTTATTATGTTAGAGTAAAAAAAAAAAAAAAGTCCAACTGAATTAATATAATAAATTTGGATTTCTTTTTTGAGCTTGGGCGAGCTACTACTAGTCCTTCCTCCCTCCACCATTGGACGTAATAATAAAAAATGACATATTCATACAAGATTCTAAGTTCGAATCAACTAATCAAGTCATATAAAACCAAAAATTCAAATATATATTAATTAAATAACTTGCAATAGTACACATCACTTAATGTAACATGAACTTGGTGAGAGAGGCATATATTAACCATACTCATCCTTGTTATGCTACAATACTCTCTTTTGAGATTAAAAAAGAAAAAGAAAAAGGAAAGAGAAAAAATTCTCTTTTTATTTACTACAATGTAGTGAATTATTATGAGGATATTAATTAACTTTCTGCTTGCAGAAAAACTCAATTAATAAAGCTGATCTGGATCAACCCATTCTTCTTTTTGAAGTTTAGTCACTAAATCCTTATCAAGATGGAATGCTCTTGACAAAACATCAGGATTTACTGATGGGGTAGCTCCAAATATTGTATTTGCAATAGTAACAACTCCTGGGTTTTGGCTATTCAATACAGCTAGAGCGACTGCAGGAGTCTTGCCAATATTTAACCCAATATTTAACTGGAAGTGAATGAGTCCATGTGGAAACACCATCTCCTGGCTTTAAGATTTTGGCGAAAATGCGGTGATCAGGATTTCCTGTAATAAAACCCGCATAAAGAGTTCCTTCTAAGACAGTCAGTATTTCTGCAGCTCGAGGGTGAATATGGGGTGGGTTTAGACTGCCACTTGGTGCAAAATCAATGCGGACTATGGATAAGGCATTAGTGTTGAGTCCTGGAACTTGATCTACGGTTGAGAGAGTGAGACGTACTCCTAATTGTTTTGAGGTTTGTTTACGAACGTTAAGCCCTGTAATAAAGAAATCGTCTGCTGTCACTTTCTCTGGATCTTTGCAAAATTTTCCATTAACTGCATCAAAGTAATTGGAGTTGTTATATACTTAGAGACAATGAAAAAGAAAGAAAGGAAACACATTTAGCTCACACTTTACCACCATGTTTGTATCATTGGTTGCAACACAAATGTCCCTGGAGAGGACAGGGTCATAAGCCATGGCAGAGAGGAAATACAGAGCCAAAGACTGCAAGAGCTACGAGGAATTAGCAGTTTCATTTTTGCTTAATTATAATTCTACAAACTGTTATTTGCTTCGATGGTGTGAAATCTTGCATAGGCTATTTATAGATGAAGGCTTTTTAGTTCTTTTTTTTTTTTTTTTTAATATAAATATTTGATAAGCAAAGAGACAATTGTCGCCATATTTGATAAGCTAAAATTAGATTTTCAAAGTACGTGGGCTGCTTTACAAATAGTTACAGTACTGTAACTTTACGGCCGCCAAAGGTAATCGATTTGTATTTGTTTGACAGTGCAAGCCATTAGTAGGGAGTTTGGGTAAGTATATTGGTGTTCCATTACTCCATGAGTTAGTTTTTCATGCTTATAATTGATAGTGGTTAATTGATAAATGTTCGTATTTGGTAAAATTTTGACAGCTGTTATTGTTAAAATATAAAACAACAAAGCATAATTGTTTTTTATATTTCTTTTAATTTAAGGTGAATGTATTATTTTACTTTACTGTATTCCATAAATAAAAATATTAATTAAATTTTTTAAAATAATACTTAATAAAAAATTTATTTTTAAATAAGTACGATTAAATTGTCATAAAAAATATTAATTTTAAAAGAATAAATTTATTAGCAATTATTTGTATGATAGTAATGAAATTCAAATATAATATAAATACAAATCAGTCATCAACTATTAAAAAAAAACTCCAAAATGTGCTTATCAAACACCCAAAACTTAATTAGTTATTAAGTACAAATAAACTATCATCTGCATGAATTAATTAAACTAAATGCCGGACTATTTGATTTAATTGTTACTGAGCTCAAAGTAGACTGTTGTTGCTATTATAAAATATCTCATATTATTTTTTAGTTAATTTATTATTCAAGTAAAAATTAGAAAATTTTGAGTAAACTGAATTAGCTATATTTATTGTTAAAGTAAATTTTATGGTAAGTGAAGAGTTGAATTCAGTTCCTCATTCATTGAATATTTCTAGAAAGATTGAAAAAATTTATACAGTAAACTGAATTTTGAGAATTCATCAAATAATATTTTCAATTCTGTTTGGTTTAATTTATAGATTTTTAATCTTTAAAAATAACTAAGAGTTAATTTTAAAAATATTTAATATTATTTAAAGTTTGATTTTGCTATCCAATCACAAACCACCAATCAGGCAGCTTAATTAACTTGGCTTTGAAAGCTATATAATATCCAATACTAGTAAATAGCTCAATGCAGTTTTCTTTGACTTATGAGACCTTAATCAAAATCGAATTTCCCTGCTGATCGCTGACACGTCACCACTCACAGAAGTCTCTGCTGTCCAACTGGAATTGCCCATAATCATCAAATTCTGAGCTCTTTTATTCATCGTGACTGCAAATGGCTAATTTTTTAAGTACAGAGGAGTAAAACTATATATTAAGAATGATTTTTATAATTTATTAAATATAAAATTCCATTTTACAAATAAAGTTTTTACCAAATTTATTTTCAATAAAGTAAATTCCATATAGATTTATTATTCCAAAACAACAATGAGAGGCAAATAAGTGATGATTTGTATAACATTCTACCATTCATAAGGCATAAATGTTACCATATTATGAAAGAATATGCATTATATATTTATGGATCAGAAAACTTGAACATAAATTCCTGATCATATTTATTTAACAATCTATCAATTTGTTTATTTAGTGCAATTTTTTTTAAAGAAATCAAACTAGAAATTTCCTTAAGTGAAAACTGTATACAAATATGAGATACAGATCAATATGTTTCTATACTTTTATGTAGAAAGTCTAATAATAACCACTTATACAAAAAAAAAAAAAAAAAAAAAAAAAAAAAAAAAAAACAATCTTGATTTGAAGTATTTGATTAAGTTGACAGAGTACTTATGTTATAGGTGATCGCTTACTCTACTTAGTGGCTATTCATGGCCATTGTTTGACTCCATAGTCTTTCTACAAGTCTGATCTGATCTGATCACTTTCAAATTCTTCCTTCTACTAGAGAAGAGATTTGCACTTCTTTCTGCATAACTGTCCAAATAACAAACTACACTAGACAAAATCACTATAATGGTGACAAGAATAACTTAAAACTAAATCTAAGAACAAAATCCTAAAATATGAGTAATAATAAATCCTAATATTTAGCAATAGTAACACAAATTTGTAGATCTGATGATTATTTAAAAAACAAAAAAAAAAAAAAAAAAAAAAAAAAAAAAAAATGACCACCAGTGAGAGGCTCACGTGGCCGCCAGATAGGATAAAAGAAAAGAGAGCAATCTAGAGGTTGAAAGAAAGGGATAGTCGGCTAGAAATTTTCCATGAGAAGTTATTTAACTCTATCACATTTATGTAAAACTCATCATTTATATTTGTTGCAAAAATTTATGACACCCTTAATTTTTTACTTTGATGAGTTGAAAACCTCTATTAATAAAGTTGCACATATTAAAAAATCAACTCGTAAAATCGTTTATTAAACACTTCAATTCCAATTTGATCAATTTATTAAATACTTATTAAATAGTTAAATATGTGAAAATTATTATTTTGCAAACCACATATCAAATCAATATTTTGCATATAAAATACGTATCCAACAATAATTCTAACTCCAAGTCTAATCAAAGTCTTTTTACCTCTATATAAAGGGGATCAAACTCCCTATTCAGGGACGCAAGATGTGACAGGTCATCTATTCAATTACGATTGTTTATTATTCTTTTATTGACTTAAGCACTTGTGAGGATTAAAGCAAGCCAGTATAAAGTTAATTATTATGAAAGACGAGCCCAACTTGGAAGCTACCTCTGTGTTTCTTTTTTTATTTCTATCCTTTTCGTATTCAACGCTATTATGATTACTTATACATAATTACCACAGTCCTAACACTCTATTGCTCTTAAACTAAGAAAAATAACTGTCAATGCCAGCTGGCAGCTTATTGAAAATAAATTAGAGCCACAAGATCAAAATAGAATTCATATCAGTATACTTTCACCCCCCCTTCAAGATGGAGTTGGTGAGAAATCAACTAACCCAATCTTGGAAAGGAGACGAGAGAACATAGAAGCACTTAGATTCTTTGTAAACACATCTGCTAATGGGTGTTTTGATGGCACATGAGCAGTGGTAATGAACCCATTTTGAAGCTGATTACGAACCACATGACAATCAATGTCAATATGTTTCGTTCTTTCATGGAACACGGGATTTGCTGCTATGTGTAAAGCTTATCACAATTGAAAGGAATAGGAATAGGTCGATGAACAGGAACATGAAAATCAGTCAATAAGGAAGATAACCACTGAATCTCGCAAACCGTAGTAGCCATGGCTCTATATTCCGATTCAGCAGAGGATCGACTAACCGTAGACTGCTTTTTAGTCTTCCAAGAAACCAAGGAAGTGCCAAGAAAAATACAATAACCAGTAACTGAGCGGCGAGAATCTGTACAAGATGCCCAGTCAGCATCAGAAAAAGCTCAAAGCTTTAAATCATTTGTAGCGGGTAAAAACAAACCAAGATAACTAGTACCCTTCAGGTAGCGCACAACTGTAAGAGCTGCTTTGAGATGTTGAGTATGCGGAACCTGCATGTATTGACTGAGTTGCTGGACTGCATAACTTATCGGGTCAAAGACAATAAAGTAACCGACCAACAAAGCCGCCTACTAACTTTCTACATCGGACAAGGGTGTCCCATATCTGCTGTAACTAACACCTCTGTATATAAGGACTAGCATGCAAATTCTGTGGCATCTTGCAAGCCAGTATCAGACAATAATTCAGAGATAAAACTTATGTTGATTCAACATAATACCAGCGTCTGTACGTGCCACTTCAATTGCCCAAAAATATCTAAGTATCACCAAGATCTTTAACAGAAAATTTCTTGTCTAAATTAATGCTTCCAGATCAGAAAATAGTGTCAACAGATGGACTAGTTATCAGACAATCATCGACATAACCAGCAAGGCAATAAAAAGTTTTCCAAGTTACCTTTCTAGTGAAAAGACAATGTCAGAAGAGGATGCATTGAATCCCTGGATAATTCCACTGTCTACCAGCTTGCTTTAACCCGTAAAGTGAGCGCTGCAATTTGCAAACTTGCCCTGTTTCAGCTTTATCATAACCAGGAGGAACTTGCATATAAATATCCTCATCAATGAAACCATGTAAATAAGCATTATTAATATCAAGTTGCTTGATAGACCAGGAAAAAGCGGCGACCACAGTTAAGAAAACCCTTACAGTAACAAGCTTGGCAACCGGAGAAAAAGTCTGATTATAATCCAAGCCCAGTAACTGATTGTACCCTTTGGCGACGAGCCTTGCTTTATATCTGTCAACACTTCCATCTGCATTATATTTAACCTTGTAGACCCACTTACAACCAACAGGTTTAGTATTAGGAGGCAAAACAGTTAATGTCCAAGTATTATTTTGTTCCAAAGCAGTTAATTCATCACGCATAGCATTCACCCAATTCACATTATTTTTAGCATCATTATAATTGCAAGGTTCTTTTTTAGATAATTGTTCCAACAAAGGTATTATATTGAGAAGAGGAAAAATTGACACGAGAATTGGTATGGGATAGTAACCATAATCATCAAACCAAGCAAGTGTTTTCTAACCCTTGTAATACGCCGAATCGCCAGCGGTAAAACATCAGGAAACTGTTGGCGTCAGTATCATTATTCCACAAGGAAAGGTCAATTATCAAAGGCAAATCTGGAATTTTCAATGGAAGAGAATAAAGGGTCTGTACGAGGTTCAGAAACTGGTGTAGGTGAATTTAATGGAAGTGGTGGAGATGTATAATCAGCATGGGAAAGACAAGTGGGTAAAGCAAAAGTAGTGACATCTGTGGGTTTAGCATGGTGAAAAGGAAAAACAGTTTCCATAAAAACAACATCACGAGAATAAATAATAACCTTGGTAGTGAGACAATAAAGTTTGTATGCTTTTTGGTTTTGGGCATATCCTAATAAGACACATGGGAAAGCTCGAGGATCAAAATTTTTCTTGTGTGGTATGGTATTGGTGGCATAACAAAGACAACCAATAGTCCGAAAATAATCATATATGACAGGTTGTTATATGTAACCGACTCAAAAGGAGTGCCACTGCAAATTTTCTGATGGTAAATCGGTTTGTCGATATGGGGTAGGCAGCTAGTAACAATATAGACAAAAAATAAGAAGGAAGTTTGGGATTGGAAAAACAACGTTCTGGCATATATTCAACAAGGTTCGGTGTTTCCGTTCAACGACCCATTTTGTGTGGAGTGTAAACACAAGTTCGCTTGATGTAAGGTGCCCTGTTCATGTAGAAAAAGAACTACATGCTGATCTCTCTCTTTT
>NW_023591350.1:61504-167882 GCF_014843425.1 Jatropha curcas | reverse complement strand
CCTGTATTAACTGACCTTTTCTTTGTCTTTTGCGTTGGTTCTCTTTAGCCTTTTCTCCTTCGACTCCTTTTTTGCGTATTATCTTTGAAGGGCTTCTTCAGTAAGTGAAGCTTCTTGCTCGGTAAGTATGTAGTCTGAAGAGATGAAGTTTGAACTTGGATTCGGGCCCCATTTGCTCTGTAGTTTTCGAAACTACCAAAAAGCAACTTAGGGATGGTTTAGTTAATTGGTAAAGAAGACAGAATAAAAATGAGAATCATAGCAATAAGAACAGTTATGAAAACACAAAAATTAGAGTGACGCTTAATGGCGAAGAAAGACAAGCAATTACAACTAGAACCAAAGTTCTCTTAAATAAGGAATCAAAACGGTCAGAATAAGACAAAGACACACAAAATAATATCAAAAGGAATAAACAAAACAAAAATAAATAAAAATAAGACCCTAAAACCGCAAAAGTAGCTAAAGCAAAAACAAAAATAAAACACCAACACTAATGAGAAAATAACTGTTTTTGTCTAAAGTGAGATATTCTGATAGTCGACTCTTAGAAAGTCATACTCAGAGCAAGTGCGTTTTAGACAAAAACCGGTTTTACACAAAGCAATCAAATAAAAAATAGAACATAGGCAAATCTTCTAATCTCGAAAAGAAAGCAGGTAGAACATACTACAGAGTTCTAAAGGTACAGAGTTTAAGAACTAACATTTACAAGTTCCTTACTAATTGCGCAGAATGACTTATCATTTCAAGGGTTTATGGTAAAATAGCTGCCCAATTGCTTTCTGTGGAATGAATCTCAAATCACGATATCACCTCATTTTATACATATCACGTATCAAATGATGTCTGAGATTGCTATATGCTTGGTTCTAGAGTGCCTGAACTGACTTCCTTGGATTAAATTGATGGCGCTTATGTTATCACATTGATAGCGCATGTTTCTTAATTTCACTCCATAGTAATCCAAACTGTTGTTTTTGAATCCATAGACACTTGTGCAACACAGGCATTCCAGCACGCAACACTTATATCTGCTTCCGACAGTAGAAAGAGTAAACTGATGTCTGTTTTTCTTGCTAAACCAAGAGTACAAGGGGCTACCAGAAATTGAACAAGTTTCCAGACGTCGCTTTTATCTATCTAATCTGCTCTCTTGCAAAATCAGAATCACTGATACCCAACAAGATCAAATGTATCAGTCTTTTTAGAATACCCACAGTGACCCAGATTTAGAAGTTCCACTATATATATCTTAGTATTCTTTCACAGCCAATTAAATAGATCTTTGGGACACGAATTGAAATCTAGCAGCAAAAGACAAACACTAGAAGTCTGGTCTGCTTGCCGTTAGATATAGCAAAGAACCAACTCATACTTTCCTAACACAGCTTGATATCCACGTCTTTTAGCCTTCTTCATACTTTTTCTAATATTGAACGATGACTCCATTGGAGTACTGACATACTCTTTGGCATTTTCCATCTTTGAATCGTTTTTAACAAATCTCTATGTATATTTTGCTTGATTTATGAAAATTCATTCCACATTGTTTAATTTTGAAGCCTTAGGAAAGAAATTTAATTTTCTCCCATCATACTCATATTCGAACTCATCCCTAGCATCTAATCTTAAGAGAAATTCCTTACAAGATAGGTCATTAGTAGAACCAAAGATTATGTCATCAACATATATTTTACAACTAGAAATATCATGTGCTTTGTTTTTAATAAATAGTGGTTGTATCAACCTTTCCTCTTGAAAACCATTTCTGAAATTAGAACCTTACTCAATCTTTTAAACTTACTCAATCTTTCATACCAAGCTCTAGGAGCTTGCTTTAAACCATAAAGAGCTTTAGTAAGTTTGTAAACATGATTAGGTTTATAAAAAATCTCAAAGCCCGGAGGTTGTTCTACGTACACCTCTTCATTTAGAAAACCGTTTAGAAAAGCACTTTTCACATCATTTGATACAACATGAAGTTTTTAAAGCATGCAAATGCACAAAGCATTCTAATGGCCTCAAGTCTAGCAACCAGAGTAAAGGTTTCATCAAAATCGATGCCTTCTTCTTGGTTGTATCCTTGAGCCACTAATCTTGCTTTATTTCTCACAACATTACCTTGTTCATCAAGCTTACTTGTTCATTAAGCTTATTTCTAAACACCCATTTTGTTCCAATAACAGAATGATTTTTAGGTCTAGAAACAAGTTTCCAAACTCGGTTTATCTCAAATTAATTTAACTCTTCTTGCACAACAAGAATCCAACTTTCATCATTTTGAGCATCTTCTAAATTTTTAGGTTCTAATTGAGAAACGAAAGCAACATTACCAAAATATCTTTTAATTTGAGCTCTAGTCATCATCCTTTCTGAGGGATTATCCATTATGTCTTCTTGAGGATGATACTTATGAAATCGCCATTCTTTTGGTAATTGAGAATCTTCATTTTCTGTTTCTGGCATTTGACTTTCAAACTGTGTTTCTTGATTCTTTCATGTTTAATTCTGGTTCAGCTTGATTATTGGATGTTCTTGATTGCTTTCTGGCTAGTCTAGTTGTTTTGATTGCTCATTCTGCTTTTCTCAGCGATTAGAATCTACAACATCATCATTTTCTAATGTTCTAGGGAAGTAGAGTCAGTTTCATCAAACACAACACCTGTAATTAATTTCTTCTACAACTTAGCAGTTTCTTTTTTATTAAATACTCTATATGCCTTTACTATTTATTAGAATATCCCCAGAAAAATCCCTTCATAAGATTTTGCATCAATTTTAGCAAGATGATTATTTTCTGTTATCTAGAATAAAGGCTTTGCACCCGAAAATATTTGAAAATAACCAATATTTGGTCTCCTCTTCCTTTTGTCATAGCTCATATGGAGTCTTTTTAAGTTCAGATCTTACCAAAGCCCTGTTTTAGAATATAAACAAGGCAGTGTTAACTGCTTCTAGCCAGAAGGATACTTTTTGCGTAGTTTAGAAATCACTCTAGCATGGTTCTGGCCATCTCTTGAAGTGTCTATTCTGTGCGTTCCACCACTCCATTTTGTTGTGGTGTTCTTAGGTGCTGAGGAAGTTATGGAAGATTCCTGTTTCGTTGCAAAAAGCATTGAATTTCTGATTTTCAAATTTCTCTCCATGGAATCACTTCTAATTGCCGTGATGTTGTATCCTTTCTCATTTTTGTATTCTCTTGCACAGATGAACAAATCATGTCATATGACTCTTCCTTATTTCTAAGAAAGAGTGTTCCTATGTGAATCTTGAGTAATCATCTACAACTAACCCAATGCATTTAGGAATTTTCCTCAAGACTAGAAGGAGTAATTGGACCAAATAAATCAAGGTGCAGCAATTTCTAAAGGTCAGAAGTTAGAAACCATGCCCTTAGATTTAAGAAGAAAAGTTCTGGTTTGTTTGCCCATTTGGAACAAGCATCACAAATGTGATCTTTTTCAAATTTCAACTTTGGCAAACCACGAACCAAATTTCTTTCTTAGACAATTTAGAAATAAGGTGGCATGCTTTGCATGTCCAAGTCCTTCTATGCCATAACCAACTTAAATTCAATAGAAACTTAAACATTATATTCCTGGTTATGCATATCAAAGAGATCTACTAGGTATATATTTTCCAAACCTTTTTTCCAGTGAATAAGGTTATTATCATGCATGTTCTGAAACTTCACAATGAGAAAAGGTTCAAAGATCACTCTTCTATTTTTATCACAAATTTCTGACTCACACTTAACAAGTTATAATGTAATCTTCTACTAAGGAATACATCTTCTATTGAAGGGATTAGAAACCTACCACACCAATTACCAACGGATCTTACCTTTTGCTTTGTCTCCAAAAGCTTTACCGTACCTTCCCTTTTTCTTTTCTAATCTGGTGAACCTCTTTTGTCACCAGGTCATATGCCTTAGAGCAACGTGTCCATGTACCACATCTCTGTTTTTAGCTCGCTCCTTAGGGCAACCACTGGAAAGATCAAGCAGCATTAGGTACCCAAACTCATATTGGGTCCTGGAGGGGTTAGTTGGTAACAGTGCACTATGATTTCTTCTTTTTGAACTTTTGATGCTTCTAAAGTCACAACATTAGAAAATAGCATTTTTCTGATTAAAACACGATTCCCAGTTTTAGAAATGCTATTAGGAACTTGTTTTCTCTTTAGAAAATGATTCTAAAATTGACTTTAGAAATTCTAATCTCAGCTTTCAAGGATTTCATTTTCAGAATTTTCAAGAATTTTTGCATTTTTCTTCAAGCATGTGTCAGATTTTCGAGAAATCGATTATTACAACTCCTTTTAAGATCTTTGATTTTCTTATAATAATTTCTTTTGCTATGTAACTTCTTGATTAAAAAGCATCTTTAAATGGCTTACTTTTCAGATTTTTAATTTTTCTTTGAAATCTTTCTTTAGGAACTTTATGCTTTTCTAACAAGTTTTTCAAACTCATGCAAAAAGATTAATTGTAAGTATTTAGAAGGATCATTTCTTGATCTGGTTTCAGAAATACTTACAGTGCTTTTCATCATTCTCATGGATCGTTGCAATTTGTCTCGTTTGATTCCAGCTTTCTGTGTTGAAGTCAGAGTGCTGATTTATCTAGATTCTAGAGTCGAGCTAGTAGCCCATCAGGACAAATATTTAGCAATCTTCTTTATTAGCAATTTCTTCCTGATCATCGTGGCTTTCAGGATTAGAATCATCTGAATCACTCCAAGCAGCTACGAGAGCCTGCTTCAGCTTCTCTTTCGTTGATTTCTTTTTCAATTTAGGACAGTTTGGCTTAATATGTCCAAGTTTGTTGCATTCATAACAAACCACTTCAGAAGGTTCTTTCTTGGGCAAGTTATTATTTTTACATGGAAAGTTCTTTTTATTGAACTTTTCTGTGGCCTTCCACCTTTTCGATAAAAATGTTTAAATCTCTTAGCAACAAGTGCTAAATCATCACTGTTAAGATCAGAAGAACTTTCTTCACTAGAGTCTACCCTCAAAGCTAGTCCTTTCTTTTTCTTATCTTTCGTTGTTAAGGAAGATTTCATTTCTTCTGAGATAAGAGCTCCTATTAGATAATCATACGTGACGGGAGTCTCTTTGTAATTCATAACAGTTCCTATAGAATCCCATTTTCTAGGTAGAATTCTAAGGATTCTAAGGATTTTCTTAAACAAGCTCATTCTTCTGAAATTTTCCTTTCGAGAGTTCTCAAAGGATTAACTAATATTAGTAAATAAATCTAGAATTTAGTTCTGCAATAGTTTCTCCTTCTTTCATACTAAACATTTCATATTCTCTCCAAAGGATATTTATTCTGGATTTTTTTACCCTGTCTGTACCCTCATAGGTTACTTTAAGTTTTTCCTATACCTCTGTTGCAGATTTACATCCAGACACTTTGCTGTATTCAGTTGCATCTAAAGCACAATGAAGAATATTAATGGCCTTTGCATTTACAACGATATCATTCCAATCACCATCGGTATATTCTTCTTCAGTTTTTCTAACTAGCTCATCTCCTACAGTTTTCATGGGAATGCGAGGACCAGTTATAACATTGTATAACATTTCTTCCAACCAATTGTATATCAACTGATTTTCATAAAAAATTCTTCCATTCTAGTTTTCCAGTAGAGAGTAATTGGAGCCATTGAACAAAGGAGGTCTAGAAACAGATGCCTTCTTAGAGTAGAAAGAGGAAGTGGGGTTGCCATGGGATCTTATCTCTTAAGCGGTTAAGCTTAGGTAAGTCAAGAGCCAAGGCTCTGATACCAGATTGTGGGTGCCGAATATGTATGGCACAACCCAAGAGGGGGACTGAATTGGGTTTTCTAAAAACTGAAATAAACTTTAGAAATTCTATACAAGAATTAGAATTCTAGGTGTAGCGAAAAACACACACAGAACTTTGTGAGAATAGAATATGGATTAGAATATCCTCTCAATGTTCTAATCTCAAATATAGAAAGTCTGTGCAAAGTGCAGCTATTGATTAGAACAACTTCACACTGACTTGTACAATATCAGAGCTTCTTACTTGTACAATTATCAGAGCTTCTTTATGAAGGAAAGGGTTATTGAACTCAGAACTTCCTCATAAAGTTTGCAAGACCATATAACACTACGTGAAAGATAGTTATTAGAACTTCTTCACAGAGTCTTAATCAGATGTTAAAGTAACTTTATGATGAAGAGTTATCAGGATTAGAACATCGTCATAAAGTTTAGAAAACAAAATAGAAACCCAAACAGTGAATTATACTGGAAATAGAACAACAGTTAGAACATTGCATATTCACTATATTAGAATACCAGAGTTTTAACGTTTAGAATAGATGAAACTTATTGTCGTTTTAGAACATCTGAATATTAACAATTTCAGCGTTTCTAAAAATTAAACAAGAGTGTGAAAGAGACGTGTAAAAGAGACAGTAATAACCAAACTTCAGAAATAAATAGAATAACACCGAGAGTTATAGTGGTTCGGCACTAACACTCGCCTACATCCACTCCCCAAGGACGCATCTTGAATCCTCCACTAGTTATCTCTTTAAAGGGTTAAGAGACAAAAAACCCAACAGTTACAAGGGCAAATAGATCATAACAACCTAGATCTACCGCTTTTTGTCCCACATAGATTTTCCAAAGTGTTTCTAGTTAATAACCTCAACCCTTTCTGTTTTTGGTAGAATACAGAAAACTCGATTCAAGACATTACTATCCCACACATGGAGAAGGTCGCTTGATAACCTCTATCTCAATAGCTTCTCACTTAAGCTATTACACTCAAAAGTTTAACAAAATAAAGAGCCTGTCTACTATAGAATACAGATTCTAAATAGACAAAAAGAAACGCCTATATAAGCACAGGAAAAACAATTTTATTAGATTAGAAAATCGATTAGAACACAGAATTGTTTTTCAAAAGTAATTGTAAAAATTCTTTTCACTTCAAATATTGAAAACGTTAAGAATAGAGATAACGTTATTGTGTAGAGGATGAAAAGAAATGGGGGTAGAGTAAGTTTGAGAGAAAAATGATCGTTTCAGATGAGAGAAGAGTGCTCTTAAAACAAATTACTCTTACTTCACCAAATGTTTAAGGCGTGAATGTTCCTTTTATATATAGGGAAACAAGGAAGCTGTTCCACTGTGAAAGAGATTGAAAACAGGGAAATATCTTCTTTCCTTATTTTTAGAAAGATGTGAAAAATCTTTGGTTACCAAAAATTATTTCATCCTTTTTGCGTAAGGAGAATAAAACCCGATTTTCACTTTCCTTTAAAAGGGGGGGGAATTTTATTTGACAGCATTTATTTGGAAAGTAATTATTCCTGCGGATAGATGCATTTACCAAAACTGAAACAAGATTTATCCTTTATTTTTTAAGGTAAGAGAATAATTTTTAAAATACTTTTAATACTTTAGATCTTTCAAAGAAAATATTTTTGAAAGAGTGAATGATTTTATTACCAAAAATTTTAGAGAAGAAATCTCTTTAGTTTTAGGAAAATAAATATTTTCGATTTAAAGGAATATATTTTTTTTGAAAAATAAAATAAAGGAATTTATTAAAAAAAAATTTCTGAAAATACTTTTGAGAGAGAAAAAGATTTTTGTGCTCATATATAACCTTTCTCTCTATCCTATAAAGTTTCCTAAAAGCCTAGATGACTAGGATCTTCGAAATCTTCACTCTCAATGTAAGACTTGCCTTGTATGATTTCTTCTTTCCAAAGAAATTCTGCATAAAATAAAATTAGGCACAAATAATATAATTTAATTTATTTGTTTTTGTATTAATTCATCAAAAATCCGATAAAATAAAATTAGCACAAATAATATAATTTAAATTTATTTGTTTTGTATTAATCATCAAAATCCGAGATTTGACCCTTGAGCCAACACTATCATCTTTTCATGACACTCATACTCCTCTTTCTTCTTCTTCTTCTTTTTCTTTTTCTTTGTTCTTTTTTTTTATTGTGATTCTTGAATTTTTGAACCTTTGTTTAGAGGTGGGTCAACCCTCCACCAAAGACAAGGGAAATGTAAAGTTTTAAGGCTTGCTAGAGCTTCTAAAAGCTTGATTTTAAGGTTAGTGTTTTTAAATCCTTCATTTCTTTTAATTATTTTTTTTCAAATTTTCAATTTCTAGGTCTAATCAAAATTTTGGGGATTTCTTAATTGTGGGCCTGGATGATATGTGTTGTTGGTATTAATAGATTCTTGGGTGCTTATGAATGATGTTAGCATGCTTGATTGAAGGAGGAAGCCTCCTCCCTCTTGTGATCATAGGGAGGTCTAACCATCCTAGGATGGTAAGGCTTACTTTTACTTCTTTTTAATTGATGCTTGGGCTCTCTAAATTATGGTAAGTATATGTTTTAAGTAATGGTGACTTGCCTTGTATAGATATGTTCATTTGATAATTTTCCTATGACTAAAGTTTATGAGAAATTGAGGAATTAGTGCATATTGCCTTGAATTGGATGAATAATTGTTTTCTTGGGTAAGTCTTAAGCATGGTTGTATATTTAATTGAAAAAGAAGTCAATCCCCTTATCACTTCCCAAGAATGGCCGAACCTAATAAGGGAAGGGTCCCTAAATCTTTCTTGTTTTCTTTATTTGCTAATACTCTTAAAATGATGCTAGATAAGTATTTGGCATATGGTAAAAATTTCTACCTTGTATCCTTAGTCTTTCATGATTTTCCCATGATAAAAGCATGCCAAATTTGAGGATTTTTACATTATAGAGGTTAATGAGTTAAATTGGCACTATATGTATGTTAATTAGACTAAATGCATTATATTATGATAGTTGGAGACTTAATTTGCCTAAGTAAACCAACCATGATACTATTCCTACATATGCCAAAACATAGGAAAAGTCATCTCTTGGGGAGTAACATGCCTTAAAATGACTATATTCTTTTGTTACATGATAAATAATATGTGTGCGAAGCTTGGATGAAATGCCCATTATAACCCCCTAATTTTTCTGTGTCTGAAATAGTAGTTTTACCGGTCTGTGAATAGTATCATCGGTCTATGAATAGTACCACTAGTCCGGGAGTCGGTATTATTTTGGTCCGAAAAAATTACGATATATGTTTTATATTTTCTTTAATATTTTTGGAGCATGTATGCATGCTTTTTATGGGTAGAAAGTAAGTAATTAATATTTTTGGGAGAATTTAGATAATTAGTGAATAGTGAATTATGCTGTTATATTAATTAAGGAAATTTGATAAATTATTTTTATGGAGTAAATTTGAGAATTTTGTGGAGATAAATAATATTTTGAAGTAATTAAATTTGAGAATTTTGTGGAGATAAATAATATTTTGAAGTAATTTAATTGGAGAATATTTGTAGCCATTAGATTAGATTACTATTGACTCAATCATAGCCATCCAATTATAGAAGACCAAACTACCCTTAAGTTGCTTTATAAAGTCAACTTCAATTATTTGAGCAACCACTTTCTCTTCTTCTTCTTCTCTTCAACGCCAACTTCCTCTCCTTCCTCTCTTTGTTTTTCTTCAACTTCTAATTGCTAAATCCACCAAATTCAACCCATCCAACTTTATTTAAGTAATTAATCTTAGAGAGTGAAGCTAGAGAAGTGATTTTTGGTGACTAATTTCAAGAAATTTGGAGATTTTCCTACTTGGGTCAAAGGGTGGAGAACCTTCTACCAAAAGAGAAGGGGCAAAGCTAAGGCTTTAAAGAGTTTTGGATTTAGCCTTTGTTTAAGCTTGTGTTTTTAAGGTTATAGTGTTTTCCATAAACCAACAACTTACCTTACTACTTTCATTTTTGATTTTTTGTGAATTTATGCTATTATGTTTGTAATATTTGGGGATTTTGAATTTTTGATTTTGTGAATTTATGCTATTATGTGTATATTTGGGGATTTTGTATGAAATGATTGAATTGTTGAACTTTGGTTGTATAAACATGCTCTTGGGGTGATGTTTGATGAGTATTTAGTATGTGGTAGAAATCTCTACCTTGTGTCTTTTGTCTTTCATGTTCTTTTTCATGATTTAAGTAAGCTGAAATTTGGGAAAATGTGTTATTGGGTGTGATTGAGGACTATTTTTTGATCCTTTTTATTCTCCATCTATATCTGAGTCCTTCATGAAAGTTGTGGGTCTACTTCTTAGCTTTCCAACCCATCCTCTTGTGTCCAATTTGGATACATATAACTCAACTTATGGCTGAAACACCTAAACTGACTTTGTTATGCCTGGCCACATGCATCTCTGAATTGATTGCCCATTTTGACCACTATAATGGCAAGATTATGTTCTGAGTTTTCATGAAAGTTTTTCCCCTGTATCTTAAGATTTCCCTAGTTTTGGATTGCTTTAATTTGAGAGTTTGTATAAGTAGGAATTTAATAAACATTGGACTTGGTTCTGCTGAATCAAGTCTAGACTGTTAGTCTGTGTTCCTAGCTTCTGTTTACTATCTTACAGATTGATCTGGGCTGTGGTCTCTTCATAACATTTGTATCATTTCATCTTGTCTTTCTAATGAATTTAATTTCACTCAATTTGGATACGTATAACTCAAGTTATGTCTTAAAAACACAGCGAAGGTCAAGGTTATTTTAATGCTGAAAATTTTCTATGCCTTTAATCATAGGTTTATTTGAATAAAGGTATGTATGAATCATGTGTGGTGAAGTTCTCTTGATTATTTACATGTTTTAGGATTTATTTGACTAAAATAAGACATAAGTTTGAAAAGTATTGTTATGGATATGTTTAAATGGATACTAAAGTTATAGTGTATATATGTTATGTTTACTAATTTTTCCCATGAATAAATTGTTGGAAATTTTGGGGAAAAGTGTGGAATTGATTTAGATAATACATGATGAGGGTTTAAATGGATACTTGGATGCATAAGAGTTATCTTAACATGCTTGATTGAAGGAGGAAATTCCTCCCCTTGGTTTTCATTAAGAGGTTGAACCACCACACCCTAGGGTGGTAAGACTTACTTAATTTCTTTTTATGATATTGTTATATATATATGCATAAGTTATGGTATATTTTTGATAACTTTCATACTGTTTTAGAGTTTATGAAATGGGTCGTTAAAGTGTATGTGCTTGAATTTTAATAAGGAAAGTATTTGATTTATATGATAAGAATTACTTTATGATAAATTTCATTATGCATAAGTAATGATTCATTTTGATAACTTTCTTATGTTTAGAGTTATGAAATGGGTACTTAAAGTGTATGGTGCTTTGAATTTTAAATAAGGAAAGTAGATTTTGATCTGGATAAGAAATTACTTATGTAATTTTCATTATGACTTTTAAGAACGTTTTCAAGAAATGAATTTATGAGAAATTTTCTACTGTTAAGTAATTAAATATTTAAGGATGAATTTTTTTTCATGAGTTACTTAAGTTCTAAAGTAAGCTTCCATTATGATTTCAAGAAGACTAAGGAATAAGACAAGTTTTATGAGAAGTGTTATAAATTAAGAATGAAAATAAAGATTTTGGGCTCCAATATACTTGGTGTGAATTTGATGCGACCTAAGGCCATTATGAATAAGGTGGCGACCTAAGGCCGTTATGAATAAGTTGGTGACCTAAGGCCAATATAAATAAGCTATGAAAACCTATTTGATTCTCTTTCTCCTAAGTGTATGCGAGCACTTGGAAAATATTTTTAAGGCAAGTAAACGAATGAGATTACAATATTTTACTAAACCTTACTTTGGAACTTAATGATTATGTTATCAAATGAATTTTCAAAACATGATATTCCGGTAAATGTTTTTAAAATAAATAGTATGTGTATTGGTATAATAAATGTTCAAGTAATGAATTTATGATTTGGAAGAATTAAATTATTTATGTTATTAATTATAAGTTTAATTATAGTTTATTTTGATATTTCTTTTTTGCTATATTGTAAATATGTATGTTTGAAATTTATGATTTCCTTATGATTGTAAATAATTTTAAGATAGTTGGTATGATTAGATTTATTAAGACTTGATATATATAAAATGGAAAGCAATTAATTGATGAATATTAAAATCGCTATTGAGGTTTTATATATTATTAAAATGCTATTGAGGATTTATATAGTTATGAAAATATAGAAGTGTTGTTGTGTTATGATGATTATTTGGAGATGTTGGGAGTTTGGAATTTTATTGGGAGTGTTTTATATTCACATGTTTGGCGAACTCAGTTTTTAAAGGGAAAATCTTACAATATTTCTGTAGGATTTTTTCCAATTTATATAAAAAAATGAAAATGAAATGAAATTATTATTACTTACTAAACTTGTGAATACTCAATTGCTTCTAATTCATAATTTAAATTTTATGATTTATATGTTAGGTTAGGACGGTGTCTCCGGCACAGAATGTGGCATCCGTCATCGGGTCTCTCGAGACTGGACGGTAGGTGTTACACCCATGCTATAGCTTGAGGAATGAGAAATTTCCTATGACTTCAATCATAGGAATCTTTTAGAAAAGGGTGCAAAGGTATGTATAATTCATGTGTAATGAAGTTTCCTTGCTTATATGGCTATTTTTGGGTGATTTGTATAAGGAAGGAATGATTTATATGAGAAGATTTTCATTTATGATAAATCCTATCCTGAGACTTGTTGTATGAAAATTTTGAGCATATGTCATGAAGCTTGCCTATGTAACATGCACTACAAAAAAAACGCGGTTTTGCGATCGATTTTTGCGACCGCCTGTGTCGGTCGCAATATGGCAACGATGTTGCGACCATTTGTGATGAAAGTTGAAGTTACAAAAATTTAATATTCACCGACGGATTTGCGACCTATCTCTGATTAATTTCACGACGGATTTGCGACCAACTGCATATCCGTCGCAAATTCTAGCGCTAATAATTTAGCCTACAAGATGATATCAGCATGCAGAACATAGGTTCAACCAGATTGTAGCATCTCGGCTCAATTCATTCGGGTTAACGGGTGGACCGGGAAGGGACATTACAATAAGAGATATAACTAATATGTATTTCATAAAGAAAACTTTCAGCTTTTTATTTCCCACCATGGGTGACTATTTTTACTTTGCTTCCATAACATCATCCCTCTAATTTAGTCTAGTTCCATTTTATGATGCTATTTATGTCTCTAACACTCATTTTAAACTCAAACTCATCATATTTCAAGAATCCAGTTCTACCAACCCTAACCTTTGTTCTTAATTGAATTATGCAATCTAACTGTTTTATTTTAAGAATCTACCTAATGATCTAATTCTCACTTACTTGAGTGAAAGAGTTATCACAATGTACTCATTGTTAGTTATATCCTCTATAGCCAATTTGATTGGTTATATTTTGGATATAATATTTTACGTAATAAATATTTTATTATTAATAAAGTCATTTATTTATCTTTTATATTCTATTTATTAATAAAGTCATTTATTTATCTTTTATATTCTATTTATTGAATCCCGGTAAAAGATAAAGTCCATGAGACAATATTGCTTTGCAAAGTAAATTATGATGTGATTATGATTATGAGTTTTATTTTGCATTAAAGCAATGTCTTTAAATATTCTTTGTCAATGTTCTCCTCATTATTGGACAACGATTAGAGCTGTTGAGATTGGTACATATTATGTTCTTTCCTTAGGGAAGCAATTGTACTCATAAGCTAAGATATGTGATATCTAGAACTAATATGTAGGTGCTTGTTATTTGAATAAATCCACTAAATTGACCTGCATGAGAATTCCATATGGAGAATTACCTATGTCTATGGAATACTCAAGTGATGTTTGTTTAAATGATCATTTGACTTGAAATTATTAAGTTATCTTGTATGGGGATGATTTGATTTTTCGTTCATATTATCCATTTATGAATAATAAGCAATGATTAATTGGACATAGTAGCAACTGTATGGAGATACTTATATAATTAAGATAGGATTCATCACCCTAGGTAAATTACTAGGTTAAATTAAGAAAAATTTTCTAACTATTGTCTATTAAGTTTGATAAGAAATCATTGCGGCAAGTAGAATAAAATTAGCAAATCCAGACTTGGAATTTTCATTCCAATGATAAATGGCTAAGATTAAGAGAACTAACATCGATTTAGGTAAAGGCAGACACACCCATACCTAATTACTAAATCAGAACATTAATGATGAAAGGATATTAACTACACTGATAAATCATGCACTAAAAGGTTAAGTCAAACCACTTTGACTCATATTTGGGTAGTCATGACATGTTGCTAGACAATGTACTTTACCTTTAAATGTTAATTAATTAATTTAATTTACATTTGTTGCTTACATAGTTGGAACCTAATAGATCACACACATAAGAATGAATATGAGAAAGTGAAAACGAGGAATTGAATCAAGTATGACTTAATTACAAATAAGTTTTGGGACATTAAGAGCAAAATTGTAATTTACAGTTAATTATAATTTTTACCTAAATTATTAAACATTGACTTAATTGATTCATGTCTAAAATTTATCTTAATAAATTTTAGGTTAAATAAACCTAATATTTTAATAATGATTTATTTAGTTAAATAGCTAAATATAATTGATTAGATTGAAAAATTCTATTACTATATGTATTATGATTTATTTATTTAAATTGTTTAGATAAATAAATAAATAATTATGCACATATATATTTAGTTATAATTTATTATTTAAAAGTTTAAATTGTTTAGATAAATAAATAAATAATTATGCACATATATATTTAGTTATAATTTATTATTTAAAAGGTTTAAATAAATAATTATAATTTATTTATTTATTTAAGACATAAGGTTTTCATATATAAAGTTTAAGAGACAGTCAAAAGATAATTATTATTCATAGCCACAAAACTAAATATAGAGAGTACGATAGCTAGCATCATCGTACTCTTTATTCTCTCAACCCTCTAAAATAATTTTAGAGTTTTTCGATTATCTATTCATGTAGATACTACTAGACGGCTTATGGTTTGCGAGAGCCTAGCCGTATCGATTGAAGTTTCGAAGAATCAGCAAAAGAGGTATTCTTCTAAATAATTTTATTGTTTTAATCGTTTAAGTAGATCCCTGTTGGAATAATTATTTTGTTATAATTATATTATTTCGCTGCGTTCTATTCACATTGAAACCCAACACCTATTGTTGTCATTTCAATTGTAGAGTGCGAAAGCTTTAAACTATAACGCTAGAGTCATGAAAAACATGAAGCGAAGGAGTAGAAAGAGCGACTGTGCAGAGGGGTTGTTTTCCCTGTGATTTCATGCCATTAATAGGTGTCTTTGATGGACGAGAAGTGATGAGAAGAAGAGGAGAAGAGGTGGGTCGGTGATGTGTTGTTGTGACAAGAGTTAAGTTGTTTTGCGTTCCATTCTGTTTGATTAAAATTTGATCACATTGTTCAATTGTTTCACTTGGTTTCATATAGTTTAGAAAAACGCCAAGTCAATAGATTTGCAAATGGGAATATAAAATTTTTTATTCAGTAAAATTTTGAATATGTGCCTTATTTAATTTTAAATTTAATGGCTTTTGAAAATAAAAATTTTGCTTCCGTTTTCATTTGATTTTTCTCTGGTTTCTAGATTATTCTTCAATTATTAAATTAAACTATAGTAATTAATTTAATATTTAATATTTATCCTTGAATGATTTAAAAGATTCTTGGCTTTTGAATTCCGATAATATGATTATAGGCTTGAGCCTAACTTTGCAAATTCGAATTTAAAATAAAATTGTTTGGTATTTAGAGCCATAAGATCGAAAATCTAAATTTTAATTTAATAAAAATTTAAAAGTTTTGAAAATAAAAATGCATAACGTTTCAAATAAATATTGATATTATTTTAAAATAATAAAAAATTTATATTGGTGTCGGTAAATGAAAATTGATTAATATTTTATGGCAGTAATTTAAATAATTAAATAACAATTCACTAAAAAAATACTACTCCCTCTGATTCATTTATATAGACAAAACTAACCTTGCACAGGGATTAAGAAGTTAGTTTAACTATAATTTTTGGCCAACATCTTTTCTATTTTGCCCCCAATATTGTATTAATTGAATGTTTGCTTTGAAAGTCAAATATGTCATGCCACTTTATTCCATAAACACAATTAATAACTTATAACCATAACAAAAGGATAAATGACAGCAAAAATCCACCGATTTCTCTTGATTAACGCCAAGTTTTACCTCCTAATCACAATTTTTAAATTTGGTCCTCCCCATTTTAGTGCAAAAATTTTGATGGAAAATAAAATTTTAATTTTCGTTTTAAAAATGTGGACACTTAATAAAGACATTATGTGCAAATAACCTTTTTAGAGCCAAAAATTTTGAGAGCATCAATTGTCTCTTCAAATTCTCTCCAAATACCCACTTATAAATAATGTCAATTCATTAGCTAACAATCATTGCACATGAACTACATCAAAAAAAAATCCAAAACTTCACTTTCTACAACCATGTTATATCCATTTTATCTGAATCTACAACCTCCGGATTTTCCCACAACTTCATAAAATGTGCTCACTCCGACTGTTGACCCTTTAGAGTTGCACGATTTAAATGCAGAAGAAAATACACAATTCACGAATCACGATGACGAGCTTGAATTCACACAATGCCCTTCTGGCATGGTTACTGGTACAAAGAAGGGAGCAAAGAAAAAGAACTTGATAGAAGAAATAAAAAATTTAGTGAAAAACGTGCTTTTTCTAAAATGCAAGAAAGACTATTAAATTCGCGCTCTATCGAGAAAGTTACGCACACAATGTCTATTTCAAAAAGGTCAGTTTATAGAATTTGACATATTGCAAAGAATGGTGCACTAGCTACAAATGGGATGAATGGGAATAGAGGTAAGAAGCGTGTTGTAATTCCAGCGGACAGAATTAAAGAAATATCGCTTAGACGTCGGATGAACCAACGGTCACTAGCACATGAATTGGGCGTATCTTTAACAACTGTGAACAGAGTATTAAAAAGAGGGGACATTGAGCCACACTCAAATGCAATCAAACCACTACTGAAGGAAGAGAAAAACAAGAGTTGAATTTTGCTTGTCTATGATTGATACAGGTACAATCACTAGCAATCCAACTTTTATCAACATGCATGACATAATACACATAGATGAGAAGTGGTTTTTCATGTGCAATGAAATTCAAAAATTTTAGCTTTTGCCTGATAAGACATTACCTACAGGCACATGTAAAAGCAAAAGATTCATTCCAAAGATTATGTTCCTTGCTGTAGTTGCACGCCGTAGATTTGATTCTAATTCTCAGATTCAATTTGACAGTAAGATAGGAATTTGGCTATTCATTTACACTGCTCTTGCTAAAAGAAACAGTAAGAATCGTGTAGTGGGCACAATGAAGACCAAACCTATTATGTCAATTACAAAGGAAACTATTCGTGATTGCCTTATAAAAAACTTATTGCCTTCCATCAAAGAAAAATGGCCAACAAATACCTCTAATACAATATTCATTCAATAGGATAATACTAGGCCACATATAATTGATGGAGATGCTGAGTTTGCAAATGCTGCAAATGAACTTGGTCTAAATATACATTTGATAAGCCAACCTCCTAATAGTCCAAACTTAAATGTCTTGGACCTTGGTTTGTTTAGAGCTATAGATTCAATAAAATATCAAAAGGCTCCTACCAACATAGCAGAACTGGTTTCAACAATTATTAAAGCTTTTGATATTTTTCCTCCAACTGACATAAACAAAGTGTTTTTGACTTTGCAGACGTGTATGGTTCAAGTATTGAAATGTTCTAGAGGGAAAAATTATGAAATTCCCCACATATTGTAACACCCTCCGCCCAGTCCCGAGAGACCCGACAGCGGATGCCACATTCGGTGCCGGAGACACCATCTTAACTTAACATATAAATCATAAAACATTCGGTGCCAGAGACACCATCTTAACTTAACATATAAATCATAAAACTAAAATTATGAATTAGAAGTAATTGAGTATTCACAAGTTTAGCGAGTAAATTTTTTTCTTATTTTTATAATAGCAATTTCATTTCATTTTCCTTGCATTTTTTTTATATACATTGGGAAAATTCCTACAGAAATATTGTAAGAATATCCTTTTAAAAATGAGCTCGCCAAACATGTGAATACAAAATACTTCCAATTAAACTCTAAACTTCCAACATCTCCAAATACTCTTTATAACATAACAACACTTTTATACTTTCATAATTGAAGTACTATTCACAGACCGGTAACTTACTATTTTAGACACAGAAAAATGGGGCGTTACATTACTGATAGAAAAGTCCGGTCGTTTACCATCTTGTGTCTCTGAAAGAATCTTTTGATATTCATCATCAATCAATATTGCTGCTCTAATCTGATCAACCAGTAGAGGCTTCACCTGAAGATTAACTAACTATATTTCAAATACATAATTATCTGAAAATGTAACACATTAATACATGCAATCATTCTTTCATTATAATCTCAATCGGACTACTACCAAAATTAGTCACTTCTGCTTTGATATTACTCTCAAATCTTCCACAGCTAGCAACACGAATCTTCAACTACGCGTGATAGAAAATCGACCGCGCTGAGTATAAAACTCAGTGGGTGCTCATTATTCACTACTTTACCACCAAGTTGCCGATGACAACTACTTAAAAACAAATTTCATCATAAAATTATTTTACAGATCATAAATGCATTAAAATTCAACTACATTTCCATTTTATAGCAAAAACAAATATGCACATATACTAGTAATTAATAACATAAAAGATTTAATTCTTTATACCATAACTCCTTTACCTTTAGACATTTTATCAATCATAAATCTTTGGTTCCCTTCAGAATAAACTTATAATTAATAACATAACTAATTTAATTCTTTTCAATCATAAAATTCATTACTTACATTATACCAATACAATATATCCTTTATTTTTAATACCATGTACCGAAATATCATGCTTTGAAAATTCATTTGATAACATAATCAGTAATTTCCAAAGTAATGTTTACTAAAATAATATGATATCATTCGTTTAATTGTATTACAAATATTTTCCATAGGGCTCGCATACACTTAGGAGAAAGAGAAGCAGATAGGTTTTCAGAACAGATTCAGAATGGCATTAGGTCGCCAACAGATTTAGAACATATAGAGCGCGTCCGCCCTAACAGAACAGAAGACACCCACGTGTCTAGCATATGATCATAGCTTCTTATCAGAATGGCATCAAATGCCGAGAGCATGCTCATCTCATCAGACAGATAAAAAATCCAAATCACACATTCAAATTCACACTAAGTATATTAGGAGCCCAAAATCCTTGTTTTAATTCTTAACTTCATATCACTTATTCAGAAAAAACTGTCTTATTTCTTTAGTCTTCTTAAATTCCATAATGTAAGCTTACTTTTAGAATCATTACTAAAAAACATAATTACTTAACATAGGACAATTTCTGATCATATGAAAAAATTTCATACTTATGCATAATTACTTAATATAGGAAATTTTTCATAAATTCCTTTTCTTTTAAAACTTTCTTAAAGTCATAATGAAATTTATCAGAAGAAATTTCTTATCATATAAAATCATATTTTCCTTATTCAAAATTCAAAGCACATACACCTTAAATACCCTTTTTTTTTAAAAAAACTCTAAACATATGAAGGTTATCAAAATAATCATACTTATGTCATATATATAGAAAAAAAATAATAATTAAGTAAGCCTTACTTCCCTTAGGTGGTTTGACCTCTTAATGAAAACCAAGGGGAGGAAATTTTCTTCTCTAATCAAGCATGCTAACATAACTACTATATACAAAAGTATCCATTTCAACCCTCATCATGCATTATCTAAATCAATTCCACACCTTTCCAATTTATATCCATTTAAACATATCCACAACAACGCTTTTCAAACTTATTTCTTATTTTTATCAAATAAATCTTAAAGAATCAAGAGAACTTCATCACACATGATTCATTCATACCCTTATCCAAATAAACCTATGATTTAAGACATAGGAAATTTCCAGCATTAAAATAACCTTGACCTTTGCTGGGTTTTTAAGACATAACTTGAGCTGGGTTTTTAGACATACTTAAGTTCTGTGTCTCCAAAATGGAGTGATGTTTTGATTCATTAGAAAGCTAAAACAAAATTACTTAACAAATGTTATGAAGGACCACAAGCCAGATCCAATTTTAAGATTTGGCAAAAAAAAGCTAGGAACACAGACCAATAGTCCAGACCTGATTCAGCAGAACTAATTTCAATGTTTATCAAATTTCTACTTATCAGGACACTCAAATCACCAAACCAATCCCAAAACCAGAGAAGTTCTCAAGACCCACAGGGAAACAACCTCTCATGAAGAACTCAGAACACCTTAATCTTACATTTATAGTGGTCAAAAAAGGGCACTCAATTCAGTGGCATGCATGTAGCCCGTTTCATAAAACGAGTCAAGTTGTGGTGTTTCAGCCATAAGTTGAGCTATATATATCCAAATTGGACACAAGAGGATGGGTTGGAAAGCTAAGCGAAGCTAGACCTACAACTTTCATGAAGGACTCAGGACCACAATGGGAAATGCAAGGATCGAAAAACAGTTCTTTAAATCACACCCAATAACACTTTTTTTCCTAATTTCAGCTTACTTAAATCATATACAAGAGATATAACGATATGTGATGTGTCAAGCAAAACTATTTGCATTTTGTATTATATCCCGTTAGAATAGCTCTCCTAACTCCCTTTAGGAAATAGCTCTACTAACGCACAACTCCTCATCGTTAGGACTAATGACTAATTTATGTATGAAGTAATCATAATAGCGTTGAAACAGAAACCAAGAGAGAAATAAATAAGAACACAGAGGTAGCTTTCAAGTGGCTCCTCTTTCATAAATGAAATTTAACTTTATACTGGCTGCTTTTAATCCTCATGATGTATCAGAAGCAGGATAGTAAAATTTTGATTTCCAGTTTTTTCCCTTCTTTCTTGTCTTTCTTTGTCAACGATTTCCAATATGATGAGCCCAGATTGATCTCGCCGAAAAATTTCTCGCAGCTATTACTACAAAAAGTAGTGGCAGATGATTCCGTATTATGTGAGCAATTCTGAAGCTCCTGGATTTTAGTTTTGCGTGGAGTGTAAACCTTTGAAAGGGGCCAAATTACCTTTCCTTGGAGTAAGTCAGGTTCCAAAATTAGCTCTTCGAAGCTAAGAAAAAAAGCTTAGGGTTTTATTGATGGAAGATTAAGGCCTCCGGCGACTTGGATTCCGATGACTATGATAAAATGGGTTGACAGCAGACTAGTATGGTGGTGTTCTTGGTTATTGAATGCCATGTCAAAGATAATATCTGATGCCTTTCGTATTTTGCAAGAATGCCAAGGCTCTTTTGGGATGAATTTTGAAGCAGCGTTTATGGTGAGAGCAATGGACCAATTGATTTATCAGATTGGAACGAGATATTGCTAGTTTACAGACAAGGTAATAATTCAGTTAACGAATATTATACTAATTTTAAAGAAGCGATGGGACGAGTTGTTGTGTTTTAGTCGTCCGTTACCTGTTTTATTTGTGATACCGGTGTGATACCGGCACTGCGATTACAGATTATGATAATAATCGTAGATTGATGCAGTTTTTGATGGGATTAGGAGATGAATATGATAACGTCAAGAATCAAATTCTTCTCCAAGATCCGTTGCCATCTATCAATAAAGCCTATTCAATGATCATGAGCATTGAGAAGCAGAGAGAGGTGCAGACTGATAGCACAGCCTCTACTGAAACAGCTGCAGTAATGCTTGCTCGACGGAATACCACAGGAGGTCGAAGTAGTGGCAGGTCTGGAGGTAATCGGAATTATTCTTCTTTACGCAAAGAACAAAGAAGATTAAAGAAGAAGCAGTACTGCACTAAATGTAAAATAGGGGGTCATACTGTGGATGATTGTTTTCTTGTTCATGGGTATCCAGACTGGTTTTCTTGAATTACAGCAGAAGAAGGGTATTGATTATTAGTAAAATATTCATAGAGCAAACAATTGTTATTCGTGGTACGATAGCAAGAAACACCTTTGGGCAGGTTTCAGCTAGCAGCGAAGGTATCGATAGGATAGATTAAAGGAAATGACGTGATTTTCTACATCACGAATATTCAGAAATTTATTCAATCCAAGATTTTAGTAGTGCAGATCACGAAGCATGGAGCTATTCAGAAACGTGAATTTTGCAGGTTATTTTACTCAATTCTGTATTTTACTAGCATCCAATTTTAATTGCAAGGACAATTGGATAATCGATTACTGGGTGCAACTGATTTCACATCACAACCCCATCTTCATTTTTATGACCAAGTCATTAAATTTGAACCCTCCTTAAGACTATTCGCTTGCCTGATAATTTCAAACCAGACTTGGTCACCTACATTGGTACTATTAAAGCTTCAACTCCAAATCATTTGCATAATGTTTATATGTACCTTCGTTTAGGTGCAAATTTGTTGGTCTGTGAGTTTGCTTTACTCCGGACCTTGTGGGAATGTCAGTACACTCATTTCCTGAAATATTGTTTATTTTCCAGGATTTAACAGACTGAAGAAGTTTTGGCCAAAGGAACAGTGATTGAAGATCTTTATTATTTGAGAAAGAGTCTTTTAAATAATACAGCTCGTGTAATTCTATTTAGTCTGTTCTGAGGCATAATAAACATTTTTAGCAAGTGCTTTGGTTTGGCATGCTAGGCTAGGACACGTCTCTTTCAAGAGACTGAAACATGTGGATGGGGTAGTTAAGTGTGATTATACAGAGTTAATGTGTCCTGTTTGTCCAGTTGCAAAACAAACTCGGTTATCATTTCCTACTAGCATTATTGCTTCTAAGACTGCGTTTGATCTCATCCATGTTGATTTATGGGGCCCTTATGGGTTGAAATCAATTACAAATGCCGTTTATATGCTCACGATTGTCGATGATTTTAGTCGTTTTTGCTGGACATATATGTTGAAAACGAAAGACCAAGTGTTGCTTGCCTTGAAATCATTTTTCAATTATGTGCTTACCGTGCTTACCCATTTTTGACAAGTAAAGTTAAGATTACTTTCGTACTGGAACAGGGACTGAGTTTGTCAATCAGCATTGTAGTTCTTTTCTACAGAAGCAGGGCACCCTTTACATCAGCGAACTTGTGTTTACACACTCCAACAAACAGAAATGGAGTCGTTGAACGGAAACACCGAACCTTGTTGATATAGCCAGAACCTTGTTTTTTCCCAATCCAAACTCCTTCTTATTTTTGGTACTGAATTGTTACTAGCTGCTTACCCATATCACAAAAACCGATTACCATCAGGAAAATTTGCAGTGGGCTAAACTTCCTTTTGAGCGGTTACATAATCAACCTGTCAAATATAACCTGTCATATATGATTATTTTCGGACTATTGGTTGTCTTTGTTATGCCACCAATACCATACCACACAAGAAAAATTTTGATCCTCGAGCTTTCCCATGTGTCTTATTAGGATATGCCCAAAACCAAAAAGCATACAAACTTTATTGTCTCACTACCAAGGTTATTATTTATTCTCGTGATGTTGTTTTTATGGAAACTGTTTTTCCTTTTCACCATGCTAAACCCACAGATGTCACTACTTTTGCTTTACCCACTTGTCTTTCCCATGCTGATTATACATCTCCACCACTTCCATTAAATTCACCTACACCAGTTTCTGAACCTCGTACAGACCCTTTATTCTCTTCCATTGAATTGAAACTCCAAGATTTGCCTTTGGATTTAATGACCTTCCTGTGGATAATATACTGAGCTGCCATTTACAGGTTCCTGTGTTTTACCGCCAGCTCGCGTAGTACAAGGGTTACAAAACACCTGCTTGGTTTGATGATTATGTTACTAATCCCACTACCAATTTCTCGTGTCAAATTTTCCTCTTCTCATATAACCTTTGTTGCACAATTATTCAAAAAATTAAAGAACCTTGCAATTATAATTATGCTAAAAAATAATTGGGTGATTGGGTGAATGCTATGCGTGCAATGAATTTAACTGCTTTTGGAACAAAATATGGAACAAAATAATACTTGGACATTAACTGCTTTGCCTCTTAATACTAAACCTGTTGGTTGTAAGTGGGTCTACAAGGTTAAATATAATGCAGATGGAAGTGTTGACAGATATAAAGCAAGGCTCGTCGCCAAAGGGTACAATCAGTTACTGGGCCTGGATTATAATCAGACTTTTTCTCCGTTTGCCAAGCTTGTTACTGTAAGGGTTTTCTTAACTGTGGCCGCCGCTTTTTCTTGGTCTGTCAAGCAACTTGATATTAATAATGCTTATTTACATGGTTTCATTGATGAGGATATTTATATGCAAGTTCCTCCTAGTTATGATAAAGCTGAAACAGGGCAAGTTTGCAAATTGCAGCGCTCACTTTAGTTAAAGCAAGCTGGTAGACAGTGGAATCACTTTACGGGTATAAAGCCAAGCTGGTAGGACAGAAAAAAAAGAAAAAAAAAAAAAAAAAAAATAAAAAAAAACTGGAATAAAGAATTAAACTTCGAGTTTTATTATCCCAGGGATTCAAGCAATCGCTTCTGATCATTGTTTCTTTTCACGAAAGGTACTGGGGAAACTTTTATTGCCTTGCTGGTTTATTGTCGATGATTGTCTTGATAACTAGGTCCATCTGTTACACTTATTTCTGATCTGAAGCATTATTTAGATACAAAAAGAAACTTCTGTTAAGAGATTGGGTGATATTAGATATTTTTTTGGCATTGAAGTGGGCACGTAACAGACCGCTGGTATTATGTTAAACTCCAAACATAAGTTATCTCTGATATTGTTTTGATATGGCTTGACAAGATGCCAAGATGCAGCTAGGCCTATATTTACAAGGGTAAGTAACAGCAGATATGGGAACCCATTTGCACGTAGAAAGTTTATAGGCGGTGTTGGTCCCCGGTTACTTTTATATTGTCTATGACCCGACCTTGATAAGTTATGCAGTCCAGCAACTCAGTCAATACATGCAGGTTCCGCATACTCAACATCTCAAAGCAGCTCTTACAGTTGTGCGCTACCTGAAGGGTACTAGTTATCTTGGTTTGTTTTTACCCGCTACAAATGATTTAAAGCTTTGAGCTTTTTCTGATGCTGACTGGGCATCTTGTACAGATTCTCGCCGCTCAGTTACTGGTTATTGTATTTTTCTTGGCACTTCCTTGGTTTCTTGGAAGACTAAAAAGCAGTCTACGGTTAGTCGATCCTCTGCTGAATCGGAATATAGAGCCATGGCTACTACGGTTTGCGAGATTCAGTGGTTATCTTCCTTATTGACTGATTTTCATGTTCCTGTTCATCGACCTATTCCTATTCCTCTTCATTGGGATAATAAGGGGCATTCATATAGCCTGCAAAAATCCGGTTTTCATGAACGCACCAAGACATTGACATTGATTGTCATTGTGGTTCGGAATCAAATTCAAGCTTGGGTTCCTTTAGCCACCTCGCGTTTTCTTCCTT
This sequence comes from Jatropha curcas, assembly GCF_014843425.1. Next base: position 142,223 of record NW_023591350.1, on the reverse strand, counting down.
CTACAATGCAGCTGGCTTGATATGTTTACTAAGTCTTTGCCATTTCTTTTCATATCGTGATTTTTTGTTCTCAAGCTTTGGTTAGGTTTGATTTCCACCAACTCAAGCTTGAGGGGGTTAACGGATATTGATGTGTCAGGCAACTATGCATTTTTGTATTGTAATGCCTGTTAACTTTAGGGAATAGCTCTTCCTTAACTCCGTTAGAATAGCCTCTCACCTACGCACACTTCTCAATCTGTTAGGACTGTGACTTATTATGTAGCACACTCCTCATCTGTTAGGACTGTGACTAATTATGTATAAGTAATCATAATAGCTTGAACAGAACCAAGAGAGAAATAAAAAGAACACAGAGGTAGCTTTCAAGTGGGCTCTTCTTTCATAAATGAATTTAACTTTATACTGGCTGCTTTAATCTTCATGACCCTGCAACCCGACCCAACCTCTGGAACTTGCCACCAACACAACGACCACAATTATCCCTGACCAGCCAACCTACTCCCGCTATACCGTCAGACAAGTTGAAACTCGCATCAACATTACACTTTAACCCGTCCACCGATGGTTCCCAACTTCTCAGCTGGTTATTTGTTGTCGATGACTGAATGCTACCAGTACCCTCGTTCGCAGCTTGCTATGCATAAAGAAAACATTGCGCTGCCCGAACTAGACTATGCGCATCAGTTGTTTGTTGTTCCCAAAGCAGCTTGTTTTGCGCATTCCATAAATGCCATGCCGTAATGCAAGCTTCCTCCAACTGACTAGAAATACAATGGGTCATGACAATCTCAAACCAATCTGCAACGCTATTAACTGAAGCCCACCACCCCACTGATGTCGCCATCCACACATCCCTTTGCAATTATAAGGAAGAGATATAGTGACAATGCATCGCCTTGCCGCAAGCCTCGGGTGGGAATAACAGGACCAAATCGCCGACCTGCATGACAAATATGATAAGACACTGTAGACACCATCTTCATAATCTTCGATATCCAAGCTTCACTAAAACCCATTTTCTCCATCATGGCAGCCAGAAATAACCACTCAACTCTGTCATAGGCTTTACTCATATATCCGTTTTGAAAGCAACCCACGTTTCCTTTTTTTGCCTTTTACGCTTCATAAAATGATGCACTTCAAACGCAATCATGACATTGTCAGTAATATACCGACCTGGTATAAAGGCACTTTGCGCAGGAGAAACTACAGAGTGCAAGCATAACCGTAATCAGTTAGCTAGGACCTTAGACGCGATCCGGTCAGTAACATTACATAATGATATTGGTCGAAGATCAGAAACCAACTCAGGCTCCTTTATTTTTTTGGAATTAAGATAATGTTGGTTTCATTACTGCTAGGTGTTGGACCATTAGAATTAAGGGAATGTAAAATAGCATCAGTAATATCAGTACTGATAATTGACCAAAAAGATCTGAAAAAGCCTGGGTTCAATCCATCTGGTCCCAGAGCCTTATCGGAGTGCATACTAAACACAGCACCCTTAACTTCATCAGGTCTAAAAGGGCGATCAAGCATATCCTTCATATCATCTGTAAGCCGGGTGTGAACCGTTTCCAGAATATTATCCATGTCACCTTGCGTGGAACAAAATAAATCTGAATAAAAATTCACAAGTAACTCCCCTAAACCATTATCCCATGAAACCCACTCGCCATTATCACCCTTACAGCTGCTATATCAAATTCTTCTTACGTCGTGAAGAGGCCATCACATGAAAAAAACGAGTATTTCTATCTCCCCCTTGTTACTAATTCTGCTTTCCACGCTGGCACTAATAAAGGTCTCTTTGGTGCAGAATCTGCATATAAGCTTCTTTAGCAAGCCAAAACTACTGCATGTATTTGGGCTAGTGCTGTTACGGTACCTTGCCATCTGCCGCCTACTGCATTTCAATTTTTCTGTGAACTGCCTCTTTTTCTTCTGACCTCACTGCTCCAAATAACAACCGTACTACAAGACTATCATTCTGGCTAATATTCCATGCTTCTTGCACTGCGTTCGTGACATCAACTTCTTTCAACCAAGAGTTTTCGAAATCGAAATACTCTAGGGGCATAGTGAAAGGTCATAACACCAAGTGAGAGATAAATAGCCATGTGATCGTTGTGTACAACTTGAAGATTATACAACTTTGCATCCCGAAAAGAATCATGCCAATGTGCAGACACTAAAGCCCAATCGAGCCGCTCCTGTACCCACTCCAGTGTGCCCCTACCACGTTCCCATGTATATCTGTGGCCAATATAGCCAATATCATGTAAACCACAGTCCTCCACCGTCCTCCTAACCCATTAATTAACCAGTCAGTTTGGTGAATATGTCCCGGCTTATCACCATAAGACGACAGTATGTCATTGAAATCACCTGCGATACACCACCGAAGTGTCGACCTCCGCTTTAAAGCCAAAAGCATATTCCATGAATGCCGCCGTCTACTATGCTTCGGACATCCATAAAAACCAGTGAAACGGAACTGAGGGATACCAGGAACATGCACCTGGACGTCAATAAAGTTTTGACTATAACCGAGAAAAGAACACATACGTCCCTCCTTGCACATTAGGGCTAACCCACCCCTCATGCCTTCTGGGCCAACAACAAATAAACCCTCAAAACCCAGACGCTGCTTTATACGATCCAACTTAACAAAGCCGTATTTTGTTTCCATCAGAAAAACCAGATTGGGTCTCTTTAGCTGAACCAGCTCTATTAGTTCAGAAACTGTTCGTGGGTTCCCAAGCCCATGACAGTTCCAAGACAAGGAACTCATGACGACTGGCAGGCCTGGGAACCGAGGCTCGCCCCATGTTTGTTTTTTGGCTCATCACACTCCTGGTTATCAAAAACAACAATTGACCCATCAAGATCCTGACGTCTTCTTTTATGATCCGCGATAATTAAGCCATCCGGATCATTATTACTTTCTATATGTTCTACCTCCATAACGTCTCTTCCATTCACGGTACTCCGCACCTTCTCTTTCCCCTTATCTAAGCGACTATTTAAATTTTATTTTTTCTATGGACTGCTTGGACATTCTGACCGGTATTGTCACAAATTGTTCTTGACACCAAGGATTGCTAAGGAACAGTTCGCATATGGTGCTTGGATGAGGGCGAATAGTCGGACTGTTACTTCCACAGACGCTCGTTGGTCAACCAAGGATAGGAAAGCCGTGTACGGTGAACCGGGAGCGGATAAGGCAAGTGGTTGGAATCCATTTCAAACTCTTAATATTAAGGGATTTGCTGTAGATCAAATACCGAAAGGTGGGGACATAAGGGCAGATAAGGTGGTATCAGATTAAAAATTCATTTTCAATTTTAAAATTTGATTAATAGATTAATTCAGTCAATTTTATTAATTCAATTTAGTGAATAAATATTTGATTAATAATTTGATTAAAGAAAAATTGAATTTCTGATTATCAATTAAAGATTCGCTTAGAAATTAATCAAACAAAAATCAAATTAGCTGACACAAAAAACTACATTATTCTAATTAAACAAATAATAAAATTAAATAGATTTTAGTCTTAATCAAATTTGTATCTTAAATAAGTTATCATAAATAAGTTCAGGTTAATAAATTGCGATTAGTTAAATAGGTTTTTGTTTTCTTTAACTTCAGTCGATTAATAACTAAAATTAATTCGGCCAAATGGTTCAATAAAATTTAGTTAAATGATTAATTTGATTAAGTAAAAATAAATTGACTAATTCAGTTCGATTAAAAATTTTACTCAAATTAATTTTAAAAAAAGAAATCCACAACTAAACTTGAGTTAAGATGACTTAATGGCATCACATATTCTCCCTCTTTCTCTGAGAACCTATAACATTTTTCCTCTTTCTCCCACCATCGGCCACCGATAGTCACCCATTTCTTTTTTTTTTTGTTTAGTTTTTTTGCAAATAATTCTCAGATCTGTTTACAGATCTGCCTTATTGTAGCCCACATATTGGGGTTTATTGTTGCCCATATATTGAGATTTTGTCCTCAGATTTAATTTTGAGTTATTGTTATGACTATTATGGTTGCGTCTTTTATTATTTTAATAGTTATGCAGAAAGAAGTGCAGATCTTCTCTCCAATAGAAGGAAAAAGGAAAAAAATTTAAAGGTAATCAGCTCGGACTTGTAGAAAGACTATGGAGTCAAACAGTGGCTATGAATAGCAGCCACCAAGTGGAGCAAGCAATTGCTTATAGCCCAAATATTATGCTCTGTCAACTCGATGAGATACTTTAAATCAAGATTGTGTTTTTTTATTCTTTGTATAAGTGATTTATTATTAGGCTTCCTATACAAAAATATAGAAACATATTGATCTATATCGTCTGTCAACTCGATGTGAGATACTTCTAAATCAAGATTGTCTCGTTTTTTTATCTTTGTATAAGTGATTTATTATTTGTGTTTTTTTATTCTTTGTATAAGTGATTTATTATTAGGCTTCCTATACAAAAATATAGAAACATATTGATCTATATCTCATATCTATATACAGTTTTTAATTAATAAAAATCTAGTTTGATTTTTCTTAAAAAAGAATGTTACTCAAATTGACTGAATAATGCTCGCAGCTTGGATTTTGCAAATAAAATTCAGCTAGAAAATTCAATATATTTCTACTATCCAACCATGTAGCACTTTATTTAACCTAAAATAGAGTTTATTTGGGATTTCAATTGAATTCGGACAAACTAAATAAACTAAATTCTTAAGTAAGACATGATTTTATTTTTAAGTTTTCTAATTTCTATATAATAAAAATTAAATTAAATCCAAAAAATTTTTTCTTAATTCAAAATTGAAATAAATGTTAAAAAATTTAGTCAAATCGGACTGAATCAATGATTTTAATTCCATTGGTTTAAGGAATTTAACCAAATTCAATGCTTAGAATAATATTTTAAAATTGGGTGATTAAATATTTAAAATTTAATTAAAATATTGGAATATAATTATTAACAGGAGTATTGGGGAGGAAGATTTAAATCTGAATCTATTGCCAAGCCGTACATATACTGAACACTAAAAAACTTAACAAAGTTATTAACAAGTATTATTATTTTTTAACAAAATGTTAGCTTTATGATGGGATTGTCACGAGTTATTTAATGTTGGACACAACAAGAACTCGTATATTCTTGTAGTGTTGATTTGAGTAATAAGAGGTCTATTTTTTTTATTATAATTATCATATTCATTAGGCAATGTTTTGGATTGACTTGCCTACATCAAATTTATGAGTCCATTCATGAATCAAAATAATAAAAAATAAAATTTTATTGAAACAAGAATATTTCTCATCATATATTGGAATAAAAAAAATAAAATGAAAATGATATTTAAAAAATATTTGATTTTATTGGTTTAGTCTATGAATGTGCCTGTAAATCCGATCTAGGCAACTGTAATCCCAATTGTCATGCTTATTGCTATAAAAGTGCTTGACAAAATGTTAGAGAGATGAAAGCATGTTTGATTATTAGAGCAATATAAATCTTGCTCTTGGTATTTTTGGCTTTTTTTTTCACTCTATCATTGGTCTCCTTCTTTCCTTGAGTGAGGGTGTTATAAACTTTTTTTAGTAATGATAGGACATTCCAAGAAATTGGATATAGTTCATCTTAAGAGCAAAACAAACTTGTGTCCTAGGAGGCTGCTGGGTATAAATCAAAATACATTTCAAATTATATATTTTTAATGGATTAATATATAATTTAACCCCTGAAGTTTTTTAATAAAAAAAATATTATGGTACTATGAACTTTAAAATTGACCTTGTGGTACCCTCAATTTCTCTTTTTTCAAAAATCTCACCCCTCGTCACGCTAAAAACAAAATTTTAAGATTTTTGATTTTCATATACAAAATATTGATTTGATATGTTGTTAATACAACTTTTGAAACAATAATTTTCATATTTTTTGACTATCCAGTAAGTGTTTAATTGATATGATTTTATAAGTTGAAATGTTCTGTAGATCAATTAAAGTGTTTGATAGGTGCAATTTTATAAGTTTAAGTGTTCAATAGGTCAAAGTAAAAGTTGAGAGTGCCGTAAGGTTTTTCGTAAAAAGTATTGGGGTGAATTTATGATTGAGCCTATTTTTAATATTGTGGAATTGGTAATTCTTTATTAAAATTTATCAAAATTATAATTTTTGGTAAGCCTTGAGCTGGATTAGGTGGTCATAGGATCTAGATACCGGTGGTTTATACCAAAATTAATAGAATTTACAATTTTTTTTTTAACTTACAATGAATATAAGTGAGTAAAACTAATGAATTACTGAGATAAACTAGTAAGTTAAATATTTAAAATAGATTCTATTATTGATTCAAACACAAAAATTCATTTACACATAATGAATCGAATATGAAATTCATTTTATTTGCAAGTTAATTTTAGTTGTAATCAATACACAAATTAGTTTAAATTCATTTTATTTGCAAGTTAATTTTAGTTGTAATCAATACACAAATTAGTTTAAATTCATTTTATTTGCAAGTTAATTTTAGTTGTAATCAATACACAAATTAGTTTAAATTCATTTTATTTGCAAGTTAATTTTAGTTGTAATCAATACACAAATTAGTTTAAATTCATTTTATTTGCAAGTTAATTTTAGTTGTAATCAATACACAAATTAGTTTTAAAGAGTGAGAAGTCTTAAGTTTAAGTCTTTTCTATTATAAGAATTTTTGCTAATTTAATGAATTAAAGGAAGTGCTACTCCTGTTGCATAGTCCATAACGTTATTTGAGTCCATCAGAATAAATCAAAATCCAAAGTTCTTTTTAGAGATAAAATTATATGAAGCTCTAAAATTAGTTGATAATTCACTTTCATGTAATAAAAAATTATTTATTTATAAATTTCCTTTGTTGATAATAAATTATTGTGCAATTATTATAAAACTAATTACCTAAAATGTGATAAACCTACTGAATAGTCAAAAGTATGAGTGTAATTGAGAAAAAAATCCAAATTGAAAAGAAATTTTGATAATTTGGTTTAATTCTACACCTTAACAACAAAAAGCAGAATTGATCAAATTCTATTGAGTCTTAACGTAGAGTGATCATTTATCAAAGAATGACTCTGGTAATTAAATGCTTGAAGAGCCGAGAACAATTTATTTACGATACTTAGTTAACATTCATAAAAAGTACCTAATGAATTATGAGTTTAATACACCCTGTTCAGTAGAAAGGCGAATATTTCTTGATTATTATCAGACAACTACATATTCACAAACCTGTTATGGGATGAATAGTTTTCATTTTCCATGAGTAGTATATAGGTAGGAAGGACCCATAAGCCCATTGTCTTAAGGTTTTGGGTTTAAGATGTGGTACGTAAGCCTATTCATTTGCTTCCTCACTCTCATTTTTCTTTTTTAAGGTTAAAAAACAATCGTCAACCAAGTTTAGTGGTTGGTTTCTCACTTTTGTGAGAAGTGTGAGGTTTTGAATTTGAGTCATCTCTGTTATTTTATCCGGAATATTACTTTGATCCATTGAGTGTCCATATAAATAAATAAATAATTGAATGAGGCTAATTGTGCCTTCAAAAGTTTCAAACTTTGTTGAGAAAACATAGGAAGACTTGTTAAAACTCATGCATGAAAAGCGCCATTGAGTAATTTCACTAGTACTCTTTCTTTCTAAAGTGAAACTCACAACATCAACAAAAGAAAGGGAATAAACATAAAAGATCTTGCAAGTTCTTCATTTCCAGCAATGGTATATGTCTAGACTTTTCTTCTTTAACTTTCTTTTATAAATATAGAATCAACATTAATTAGAGTTTACTTCTACTTTGTTCCATAGAAACAAGGGATTTATTTCTCAAAAAAAAAAAAAAAAAAAAAAAGTTCATTCATTTCCAGCAATGTATATGTCATATAGACTTTTCTCTTTACTTTCTTTTATAAAATTAGAATCACTTATTAGAGTTAACTTTTCTACTTTTTCCATTAGAAACCAAGGATTTATTTTCTCAAAAAAAAAAAAAAAAAAAAAAAAAAACAGGGGATTTGATGATTGAGCTTTATATTTTCAGTTCACTTGTTTTCTTATATGTCGCCAGAAGTAGTACCAAATGGTATTCCCCTAATTCACAAAAAAAAGATCCAGGGTACTATTTCCTTTTTTTTTTTTTTTTTTTTTTTTTTTTTTTGTGATCATCTCAAAATATATATTTAATCGTGTCAAAAGATTTCCCACTAGTATTCCTATACCCTTTTTCAATACAAAATTAATCTCATTTTAAAGTTCATGACTGCTCATTATCATAAAATCTTCAATTATTTATGATTAATTTTCTCTTTTGCTCCATTATCTTTTCATCTTATTAATAGTCATCATTCTTAGCGTAAATCCCAAAATGTTTTATGATTATACTTTTACCAATTTGGATTATAAATATTTAAATATTGGATAATAGGATTAACTATAGCAAATGGTTTCCAATTAGCATACATAGATATTTTTTTATTTTATATATATATATATAATATATATATATATTATATATATGTAGTTGTTCCAAAGCTTATGATGTGAAAAATTTGCAAAGGTATATATATGTAGTTGTTCAAAGCTTATGATTGAAAAATTTTGCAAAGGTAATCCGTGAGCTGAGTGGCATAGTACTGAATCGCGGTCCAAGACTCTGTAACTTTGTGGAATGGAGAGGACTAAAAGTCGTTTACAGAAGGTTTTATCATAAGTCTTCAACTATCTTCTTTTCATTTTTTATTTTCTCTATTTCAATATATCCATGCAAGTTTCTAACAGTAGGTATTTAAAAAAAAATTAAAAAAAGAATTTATTTTTTCTTGAAATTTTTATTTATAATTTAAAAAACAAAATTGTATGTTGAGCAGGTATGCCGGCTTGTATTTCTGCATGTGCATTGATCAAAAGGATAATGAATTAGAGGTTCTTGATATTATCCATCATTATGTTGAGATATTGGATCGTTATTTTGGCAGTGTAATTATTCTTATTCTTGAAATTATTATTTTATTTTATTTATTATAATGTTTTAATTAAACTGATTTTTGTTTTTTTTTTCTTTATTTCATATTAGGTTTGTGAATTGGATTTGATCTTCAATTTTCACAAGGTATACTTTGATTACATATATACATTAATTGCTTTTCAAATTGTTAAAGAAAAACAAATTCTCATAAATCGTTAGAGAAATTTAGGTTAAAAGATTTCATCTGAATATAAACTTCAGATTTTATTTGAATATTACTCTCAATCTGAGCGTAAAAATACGTGTATAAATAATAATAATAATAATAATAAAATTCTCATATAAAATGTAACTTAGCTGCAGGCTTATTATATCTTGGACGAGATTGTGATTGCTGGAGAGCTTCAAGAATCAAGCAAGAGAACAGTAATTCGATTAATGACGGCACATGTATGTATAATTAATTTTCTCAATTATAATAATTATGGTTTGAGAGATATAATTAATTTTTATTAATTGTTTTTGAGTTTTAAATGCAGGATTCATTAGTGGAGATGGCAAAGGAGCAATCTACCTCAATAAGCAATATGATTGCCCAAGTCACCAAATAGGAGTATTGGACCAACATTAGCCCATTTTCTTTTTAAATTTAATTATATCCTTAATGATTTTCTGTTTTTTTTTTCTTTTAATTTACATTTTTCATCTTTTGGTTATGTATTTATGGTGAAATCCATTCCATTAATCCAAGTTTATAATATTCTATTTTATTTTTTTTAATAGAATTATGCTTGTTTGCCTATATATAATATATCAATTGTTAATTATACAGTTAATTATTTATTTATGATTTTTCATCCTTAAACTATGTTTGAAACAAATGAACTATGGAAATGAATTCTACCTATAAATGAATTTTTTATATTTGGTATGTCATAATTTGATATAAGGAATTCAATTGAAATTCTATAAAATTATGTATTGAATAATTCTTAAATAAAAATTCATTTGTCTTCATTGCCTCAAATATCCTTGACATAATAATTTAACAAAAACAAAAAAAACAACCACTAATTATATTTTTTTATATGTAATATAATAACTTTATTTTTATTCAAATATAAATAATAAAATTTATATAAATAAATACACCCACGTCTCATCTAATTAATTAAGTATTAATATTATATATAGGTTTTATGTGATATATATTATAATTATAAAATTCCTGATAATAGTTGTAATTAAAATAAATATTATATGATTGAAAGTATAATTTTAATGTATGATAATTTATTAGGGCACAATTTAATAAATTTAATAAATATATTAAATTTATGAAATTTGTTAAGTATTCTTTTACATGACATAATGAAAAAAAAAATGAAAAAAGCATTATTTTTATAGCCTATCTGACACTTTATTTTCGTAATGCCACATAAAATATTGTCATAAAGGATTAATTACCTCTGCGACTAATTATTTACTAAAAGAAATATACTGTTTTAGTTTCTCTTTTTTTTTTTTTTTTTTTCGGACTAATTATTTACTAAAAGAAATCATAACTGTTTTAGTCTCTTTTTTTTTTTTTTTTTTTTGTCATAACAATCACGATGAAATGGGTATTTCTGTTTTTCTTTAAAAAAAAAGTAAAATTTAATAATTGGTTTTAATAAAATTTTATAAAATTAATAATTAAAATAAGTAAAATAAAAAAATAAAACAAATATCACTTTTTAAAAGATAGAGGGTAATTTTATACCACTTATAAAATTGAATTACTAGTTTCATGAATTCAATTTGAAAAATTTCATTTTTTTTTTGGGGAATTTTGATATAATTATATTCAATTTCCATAAAATTGAATCCGAAAATTAAAATCCATATTTTTTTTATTTTCAAAAAAAAATTATAAATTTTTTGTAAATTTTATGAGATATTTGCTTCCAAAAAAATTACAAGAGGGACCCATTGCCAATATTTGGCCTTAACTCAGTGGATAACTGTAGGTATAATATTACATTTTTTTTTTTTTTTTTTGTCAATAACAAACGATGAATGTATTTCTGTTTTTCTTAAAAAAAAATTAAAATTTAAATGGTTTTAATAAATTTTGATAAAATTAATAAGTTAAATAAGTAAAATAAAAAATAAACAATATCACTTTTAAAAGATAGAGGGTAATTTTATCATATAAAATTGAATTACTTAGTTTCATGAAATTCATTTGAAAATTTCATTTTTTTTTTTGGGAATTTGATATAATTATATTCAATTCCATAAAATTGAATTCCGAAAATTAAAATCCATATTTTTTTATTTCAAAAAAATATAAATTTTGTAAATTTATGAGATTTATTTGTTCCAAAATAAAAATTACAAGAGACCATGCCAATTTGGCCTTAACTCAGTGTATACTGTAGTATAATATACAAAATCTCGAGATTACCAACCGGGAAGGATCAATATCTCATCTTCTGGACATGGATGATCATGAATCAGATTCTTATCGGATTACACAAAATTCATATTTGACCCATCAAGATTTTCATACATCTATAAATATATCTGGTTTAATCGAATTCAGATCAAATGCATTTTTTATGATGCTAGAAAAAAAAAAAAAAAGATAACAATAATTCAACAAAATATCACATGTTTAATGTTCATTATGCTTGAAAACACAAACATTGTACACCGAATGGAAAAGACTTCAATAATTGTGAAGTGCAAAAAATTTTTGCATGGTCCAACTCTTATTCTTTTGCTTCATGTAAAGTAAAACAAATACAAAAGGGGTGAAAGAAGTGTAGAGAAATATTAAAATATTGATGGAAAAGAAAAAATAAAAGCAACTGCACATCTAAAATTACAATAAGCAATTTAAAAATATAAGAAAAAGACAAAATTACCCATCATAGATCGAACTCACATCGGATTATGTGCTATATTTGTATTCGGTCCATATCCGAGTCGAATTTAATTTCTAAATACATATCCGATCCACCATTAAATTTGAGCAGATTTTATCTGTTCCATTCAGATCGGATCGGATTGGTTATCCACCAGATCAAGTAATTTGATCATCCCATTCTCGAGGTACCACTACTTGCATACACCAGATGAGAAAAGAAGAATAGATGTGCTCATGAGAAGGCAGAGGAAAGAGTTATGCTCATCTAAAATCTTTTCCATTGATGACTGCCACATTCCAAAAATGTTTTCATACCAGAAGGAGAGTTTAATCTTTTTACTAGAAGACTAAAAAAAACAGGAATTCGCAGCAACATATCTAGAAAGCTTCCCATCTCCTTGAAAGGCTATCAAACCTGTCCCTTGCACTTCTACCCTCCTTATAGAAAGCATTCTTCAACTTTTTCATTGTTGGTTCATATATTTTGATTCTTCTGTCAAGCATATCATCTGCAAACCTCCTCACCTCTGACAACCTACCCAGGTTACAAAGCCCTATAAGAAGGGCATTTGCGCTCTCATCAAGCGGCATCACATTGTTCTCAACCATGTAGTTCCATATCTCGATAGCCATTTCAGGGTCATCCCCGTCCATCAGAACTGTGATGGCTGTGGCACAATTAATATGTGTTGGAGGAAATTCATTCTTGATCATCTCATAGAAGAACTTGCCCACTTGCCAAACCTTCTTGTTTTTTATAAGACATTGAAAAATCATGTTATAAGTAAAAAGATCAGGAAAAGCTCCATGAAAGACCATCTCATCAAGCAACCGAACCGCATTGTCAATGTCACTGTTGTCGCAAAGCAACCGAATCATAGTATTGTACATTATCAAATTCGGTACCAACCCACTACCCACCATTATATCCCACATTGGGACAGCATAAACAAAATCATTCTGCTTACAAAGCATATCAAGAGCATTAGAGAAAAATTTCAAACCTGGTAAGCAATCCTTCCCCTTCATAACTTGAAGGAACTTGACAGCCTCATCTGCTTGAGACCCGCGTATAAGTGTAGTCAAAAAGGCATCATAAGCCGGCATGTTCAACTTGCTCCAACCAATACTTATCACCATCTCACCAAAAGTAGTCTTTGCTTTCGCCACGTTGCCTTCCTTCTCCCACCCTTCCAACAAAATAGCAAATGTATCACCATCCGGGGGTATCTTAGACTTGATCCTTTCAAAAAACTCCAATGCCTCAAGAGTATGATTATCCTCGCGGCAAAATGCACTTAAAAGTGAATTCACCGCAACAATATCTTGCTCAATACCATACCTATCCATAACATCAAAGCTCATCACAGCCTCATTAAATCTACCAGCTGAACAATAACTCCCGAAAACAGAAGCAAATGTTGCCATTGACAACATGTTCTCTTGTTTCATAGAGCGAATTGCATCCCACATGGACTCAAATAGCTGGTTCTTGCCAAGCAAGTCCACCATCAGATTCCACGCATAAGGAGTGGGCTTAAGAGCCCTTCCAACCCATCGAAAGAAAACCACAGCAGAAGAGGCATTATCGTAAGAAAGTTTGAGGACTTCATGGACCACGTCTGCTGAGAGTGGAATTCCACTAGAGGAGAGCGCAGATTCAACATCGTGAGGTGACGCTCTGTTAAGGATATCACAGAAGCGTCTAGCTGATGAGGAAATATCAACAGCGTCAAGGTCAGTGCAGTACTGGTGAGATTGTGATAGGGAGGATGGATATTGGAGACTCCTGGTGCTAGCGTTTTCAGCCACAGCCTCCATGGTTAGGGTTTTAGTGCAGTAGAGGAGAATGAAACCCTAGAAATAACAGTAATGATAACTTATCGTGATTTTTTGGTATGTATAAAAGAATCAATTCAGGACATGTAGGCATATATAGGAAAAAGGAAGAGAGAACCTCTATTTCAGGGCAGTTGCTGATTCTTAGAGACGGAAAAAGAGGTTCGCCACTGTCTTGCTTAATGGCACTTAACAAGGGTTATGATCTGCCTTCTCAACATGGGTGGTGGGTGGTGGCTGAGTGCGAAGCAGTCTCTAACACTGTTTGTAAAGGAAAGGAAGGAAAATAATGGAGGAAGGAAAATAAGAGGGAAAAATTATGAAGTATTGTACTGCTTTTTTTCTTAGTAATTTTCCATCCTGATGTTTGGATGGAAGGAAGATAAAAAGGAGAAAACAAAATGGAGTTATCCTTATTTATTCTTACTACAAGCAGTTATTACTGTGCTTCACTGTGGCATATTGAATTCAACTGTAAAAAAATAAAATCAATTAACTAAAAAGAAAAATCATAAACTCAAACCCATTTGTAACAGGTAGTATAAAATATTATACACAGAAAACCTCAAATTGCAACTAAATTCACCTGAACTGTAAGTAGAGAACACTCATTTTCAAAACAAAGCAACTTTGGTTTTACTCTAGACAGCAGCAAATCAAACTAAATGATCTCTGAATTCAAACTAACTTCTTTAATTTTTAAAAAGGTATAGAACCCGTACCTCCTTATGTGTCACTTTCCCAAAACCCATCTTCAAAATTGGACAAGAACACCATCCTAAGATAGCACCTCAATCAACCAATTTATAATCCAATTATGTTTCATGTGTCATCCGGATAAAAATGAAAAAAAAAAAGCTATGAGCCTTTTGGCCACCATAAAATGCAGAAGTTTTGATTTTGAATTATTACACTAACTTCATATCTATTAGTAATAAAATGAGAAACATAAAGACAATAAGGAAAGAAATATGCATAGCTATCACAGTAAAATAGATAACAAAAAAGTTAATTCTAACATTAACTTTTCAGTAAGGTTTCAGTTGGGAGAAGCAACTTGTATTCACATGAATATCAGTTTCAAACCAATTAAGCTCGGTTTTAGACCCATCTCAGACCCTGGTCATCGACCCGGTGAAAGCAGAGGGTTAAGAGTTAGAGGGTCAACTGGGGTTGAACCCGTATTCAATTAATATTATATAAAATAATTTAAAATTAATATTTTTATTGAAAATCATTTTTTTGGATTAAAATAAATCGAAACTAATAAAACTTATTAAACTTTGGTGCATCTAAAATTTATTAAAATTGAAATTAATTGCCATTGTCTGTTGCTTCTTCATCATCATTGTGGTCGTCTGAGTTGCTCTGGTGCAGCTAAAACTACACAAATGCCTTTCCACTCCTTCATAGAAACTAACAAATAGCAGAAAATAATGCCCTTCTGCACCTTCATAGAATCTAACATCAAGACTCTGGGACAGGTTTTAAGCTCCTCATAATCTACTTCCACAAAAATTGCATTTGGTTTTCATCATACCAATTCAGGGTAGATGATGGAAGGAGAAAGAGGGTTGTGCTGGATTGGACGAAGGCAGTCCAAAACCTTAAACTAAGCCCACTATAATAACCAAATTATACACTATCAAACAGGATTTGACAAACCTTATGATTAAAAGAACAATAAATTAGAAACAAAAATTTAAATTCAAATTACAAGTCCATTAAGCCTAAGATTAAGTCAAATACCATTTTTCATCGACCCCTAAATTTAAAAGAATAAAGCGTAGCAACTAATAATAATATTAGAAATCATTACATTCAAAATCCACTATGCAATTTAAATTACTATTCTATTCAAACAGTAAAAGCTTGATATATGATGTCAAAATTTTATAACAAATAGCTCATCAGAAGCACATGATTCAAAAGGTTTGTATCTAGCACCTTAGAAGGTTTCCTCATGGATTCCACTACCATCTCAACAGCTTATTTGAAAATGAAGTATCTTTGTATAACTATTGGCAAACAGATTGAGGCAGACATCAAGATTGACAACCAGCACATATTTTCCAAGGCATCTGCATCTTCATCTATGAAAAGCTGTATCATCAACAACAGTATGTACTCAGGAGATGATACAACAGAAAATGTTTTAAATTTTAACAAGAGACCTATAGAATAGCATCAGCAAATAACTCAAAATGAAAAAGCCAAAGCCAAAGCCAAAAGGAGCACAATCCACTCCTTTTTACATGACGAGTTCCGACTTTCCATGATACACAATTTTTTTCTTAAGAAATTTCATTCAAATTGAACATTTTTGAATTAGTTGTAATAAATGTTAGTGCTGGTAATAAATGAATCGCAATTTTACAGTGAATAACACCTCTTCATGAAAAATATTGATGTTGGTTCCTAGAATAGGATGATTTCCAAAAAGGTTTCTTGTTTATATCTTAATTTCACTGGCCATGCACCAAATGATAAACAAATACAAACATTCAATATTTATTCAGTTATCTCTGGATCCAATAACTATTCTTACATTTCGGATTTCATAGAGAGGTATATTTCTTATCTTGTACTAATTTCCCTTGCCATTCATTTCTCCAACAACGTTTTTAGTCTAACCAACAATTTAATTTGACATTGCTACAATACTCGCAGATTCTTTCAATTTCATGCAGATGCATTTACCATATGGGAAAGGAACACTAAAGAAAATGAGAAATAAATTGAAAATGACACAAGTGGACTGCAAGTTAGATTTGAACATCAAGAAATCAGGCCACATCAAGAATCCACAACAAAATATTGACATGTCAAAATTGAATATCAAGTTATCATATACTATGTAATCAGACAAAGAATCCATATCATAACTTCAAATGTCAAAAATGCAACCCAAGAAAAAGAAAAAGTAAACGTAAGCAACATATATATATATATATATATATTTATATATATATAGCCACAAAAGAATATTAATAAACATCCAAATGGTCAATTACTTTTGTAAGGAGTTAGTAACCCTGGCTAAAAGCATGAACAATTCATAAAATCTAGAATTTAACCAACTAACACAAAAAGCATATATATATATAGCCACAAAACAACATTAATAAACATCCAAATGGTCAAATACTTTTGTGAGGAGTTAGTAGCCCTGGCTAAAAAGCATGAACAATTCATAAAATCTAAAATTTAACCAACTAATATGAAAAGCAACAATCAACTGTTCTAAAAGTTAATCCAAAAAGTACAATACATCTTCTAAGATCAAGTTTTACTATTATGCTCAGTCAGTGTCCATCCTCATACAGTACTAGCAGAAAAAGCTCAACCAAAAGATAATAATTTCAATTTTTTGCAAAAATCACTCGAATAAAAACACAATTAATTACAATGAGATAAACGCTCCCTAAACATTCTCACAACACACATAAAACAAAATCCAGTAATTCTAAAGGCATATCCATTAAATAAATAAATTAGAGAAACTTCATTCCTTCAAAATAGCTAAGTTTTAAAGAACAATACAAAGAATTGCATCAACGAATAACCTAAAATGGCAAAACCAAACCCAAAAGGATTGCAATTCCACTCCATTTTACAATATGAGTTTCCATGATACACAATTTCTAACATTTTTTATTTAAGAAATTTCATTTCATATAGAATATTTTTTAATTTATTACACTAAATGTCAGTACTGGTTATATATGAATCACAATTTCACAGTAAATAACACCTCTTCAAGAGAAAAATATTTATGTCGGTTCTTAGAAAAGGATGTGTTCCAGAAAGGTTTCTAAATTATACCTTAATTCACTGGCAATACACCAAATAATAAACAAATAAAAATATTTAATATTATTCAATCATATCCGAATTCAATAATAAGAATCCAGTAACTATTCTCGCCATTTCGGATTTCATAAAGTATTTATATTTCTTCTCTTGTACTAATTTCCCTTGCCATTCATTTCTCCAACAATTTTGTTAGTCTAACCAACTACTGGATTTGACATTGCTATACTACTCACAGATTCTTTCTATTTCATGCATATGGATTTACCATATGGAAAAGGAACACTATAAAAATGAGAAAATAAATTGAAAATGACAAAAAATGGACAGCAAGTTATATTGGAACTTCAAGAAATTAGGCCATATCAAGAATGCAGAACAAAGTAATTGATATGTCAAAATTAAATGTAAGTTATCATTATCATTATCATAATGTCAAATGTGAACAAAGCAACCTAATGAAAAGAAAAAAGAAAATATAAGCAACAAATATCAGTCAAAAAAAGATATAAATAAACTTGTCTCAGAGCATCTATCAGAAAAGCTCAACCGAAGGAAAATAATTTCAGGTTCTTGTAAAAATCTTGAAGACGTCTTAAAAAAAAAAAACTATCAATCACAGTGAGATGAAGGCTCCCTAAGACCAAGTTTTACATATTAAACTCAATTCAATCACCATCCAGAGTATTTTTCAGAAAATGCTCAACTAAAGGATAATGGTTTCAAGTTCTTGCAAAAATATTGAAAGCACGTTAAAATAAATATATATCAACTAAAATGAGATAAAAGTTCCGTAAACATTTGACGGCATACGGCAAGAAACAAAATTCAGTAATTACAAAGAGATATCCATTAAATAAATAAATTAGAGAAATTTAATACCCAAAAATTGCTGAGTTTTAAAGAACAAAACAAAGAGATATCAATTGAAACCCCACATTCAGAGATTTTAGAGGGGGAAAATCGAGAGACGGAGACAGTGAAAAAAAGAAAGGAAAGAAACATAGAGCTTTGCTTTCCGAAAAAAAAAACGGAAAATAAGAAACAAATCATAAAGGAAAAAAAAAAAAAGAAATATTACTCACCCGAGTGATGATTTGAGTGTTCTGGAAGATGAACTGTGTGTTTGAGTCAATGTTGTTACGCTGCCTCAACTGGACTGGAAGATGAAACGGACTGACCGATGATCGGTGAACGGTATTTTAGGGAGCAGTAGCAAAGAGATGTTTATGAAAGAGAGCATAGGGATTTATTTACTGAAGTAGGGAATTGTTTTAGACCGAAACGCAGACGTTTTAGAATGGGCCATGTTAGAATCAAGTTACTGTTATTGGAACAGTAACCCACTAAGCATTACCCGCTTAAGGCGCTACTATGAGGGCAACCTTTCTTCAGAGCACCAACAACGCAAGGGAGGAGGAAGCATGAATTTCGCGGTGAAGGCATGGAGCAGCGGCAAAGCTCGAACAGGAGTTCTCCATGTCGGCAACTGCACTTCCCCAGTAGAAACACCAGCTCTCCTCCTCTCTACACGTAAAGGGCTGCCCCATTTTATCTCTCCTGACCTCCTTCCTTCTCTCCCTTACCCTGACTCTGCTCTTCTCCAATTTAGTCCGCTTCACTTGTGAGTTCGTCGGAACTTTGTCTTTCTTTTATTTTCTTTCTCTTCTCACTTGTTTTCTCTATTGATGGTAACAAAAATGTTTAAGCATTTGGTGGTTCAAGAATGCATAGAAGGTGTTTGCTGTTTGGTTTATGTAAAATCATGCTATTTCTACTAATATGGAACATGGGTATTGTAGATAAATATATAAGCGCCGTCACTGCTTGTTGTGAGTTTTGATTTAAGTTGATAGTCTTGAGAAAATATCGCGACTTTAATGCCATTGTCAACTGGTAACATGAATGTAATGTAAGACGTATATTAGTGGCTAAATGCATTCAATTCATTCTTTTGATTCTAGTATTTCTTTTTTCCTTTTTTTTTTTTTCATTAACCTGTTACTTAGAGTAACTGAATGTATTTGCTGCGGTGAATACTGTTGCTGAAGTGGGAAAGCATCGGATTGGAATAAAAAAAGAGGAGCTGTATTATTAACACATCAGTAGGATATGAGGTTTCCTGTGTATAGGAGCATGTATGATTTGTGAATGCCACCTAATTTCTGGAAAGTTGGAAACTTTATTTTAACCTAATTTTATAGGAAAGTTGGATTTTTTTTTTTTTTTTTTTCATATTTGAAAATTTTGGGATTATGATATTAGACAGTGCAACTGATTCTATCCATGTTACAACTATATCCATGGAATTCTTGCTTTTCCAGTTTAGTATATATGGTTTGAGGTCAGCTGCCTCTCAAAGCTGGATGCATCCATTCCCTCTCTCTCTAGGTTTCTCTTCGTCTATTTCTTATTTTAAAAGAAGGAAAGTCATCACCTCATTTACCCTTTTGGAAGTGGAAGGAGAGAGTTAGTTGCTTCCTTCTTGCATCATAATTTTGTGCAAAGATAAGTTTTTCTTGTATTTAGAGAACAAGTCATGTTTAAGAAAAGAAAATAACAAATGGCAAGTGCCTGTGGATTCTGGGTATTATAAGAGATTGGATTTGCTGGATTGTTTCAGTGTGCCTGGGTCAATCATATCAAGATCACTGCATGATTGTGTTTTGCACATTTTGTTGAGCTCGCATTGTTGGTATTACTGCATCCTTGCATATGGTAAACCTCAGCATCTTTTTATTATTTTATGGTGTTAGGCAGAATAAAGTGCTGTCAGAAGACTTGATTTAAGTACCCTTTCAAGTTTATGGAACCTAACTTTGTGTTCTATTACAATGAATGATCTCTGATCAATGATTATTCCTAGAAGGACCAACTTTCTCTTTTGATGAAAAGAAAAGGAAGAAAAGTGATGTACTGTGATATTTAATTTTTGAAAAATTGTTATATTTTGGTCTCAATGTCACATGATGTTGATGACATGTTTTCATTCTGCAGCTTGGAGGGCCTTTCTATGAAAACAATATCAAACATTGGGGGGCTCCATCAAATGCTTGGATTAGATGAACATGCATTTGCTGCTGTAGCAAGGGATTCTGTTCAAATTCTTCCAGAAAGTAACAGTACAAATAAACTTGGAGCATCTTTTGAGACTCCTTGTGGTCGCATTTTGGTAATTTCACTTGCTTGATTCTCAAATGTGTCAACATCAGATGTAATTCATCCTTTTGTTATTTTATCTTGTAGCTGGATTTCTTATTGAATTTTTCAAATTGATCAAATATTGCAGATTAAACCTGTAGAATACTTGCAAATGATTTCTTCCATGAAGCCAAACATTTGGACTACCTTGGCTGATGAAGTACCTGCATGGGTATCTGATAAGAGGAACAGGATTTCGGTGGATCGAACTGTAAAATGGCTTGACGAATGCATTGCTCTTAGCCTGGTAAAAAAGCAATTGTCTTCTCCTTTTGGCTGCATTTAGTATATTGTCTGAAATGATCCATCTTGGAATATGATTGCCTGCTGCTGTTATATAGTTTATGTGCTTGTTATAATATGTTGTAGTCTTGGATTGAAGTAAGTTTTTTATGTGGTATCTATTGTACCACGGGGCTGTATCATATGCAATACTTATGAGCCTTGGCCCTGCTAGGATGCCAATTATAAATTAACTATGGGTTATTATAATGCCATAAGCAGATTCTCAGCCAGCTTTTGAAATCTTTTCTATGCTTGTATTTTTGCTTTCTATTTTCAATTATCTTAAATTGAGAGAAATTTGATGATCCTGGTATGTAATTTGCAGGACTTCATAATAGTTGTCTTTACAGTACTTAATTATGAAACCATCATACTTGAAAAAATGAAGATGAAATAATGCATTTATCTAAGTTTGTTCCTGTCTTAACTATTGAATTTAGGCAGATGGGGTTGTTTTTGGAGCTATTGTTGGAGGGTCTAATTTAGATGAAAGGAAAAGATGTGCTGAAGAAATAGCCAAGAGAAATGTGTCAGGTATAGTCTTTACATTGATGCTTTTAACCTATTCAGTTGGATTCTACATGAGGAGCTGTGAAGTGAAGATGAAAAATGCTATTGCCTCCTCCCTTTTCCGGATTTTAATCCTTTTCAATATTTGCTTGTTCTCTGTTGACTAGAATGAAGTAGCAATAAAACTTCCAGCCCATTTGTACAATGTAAGATATGAATTATGTTGAAAAGCATAATTTATTTTTCATGCTTATATTCTTGGTGAGCTTTTATCTTGTGATTTATTCCTTTTTTTTTTTTTTTTTTTTTTGAGCTTTGTTTGGAGGGTCTAAATGAGATGAAAAGGAAAAGATGTGCTGAAGAAATTAGCCAAGAGAAAATTGTGTCAGGATATTAGTCTTTACATTGATGCTTATTAAACCATTCAGTATTGGTTTCTAACATGAGGAGCTGTGATGAAAGATGAAAAAAATGCTATTAGCCTCCCCTCCCTTTTGTCCGGATTTTAATCCTTTTCAATATGCTTTGTTCTCTGTTGACTAGAATGAAGTAGCAATAAAACTTCCAGCCCATTTGTACAATTGTAAGATATGAATTATGTTGAAAAGCATAAATTTATTTTTCAGCTTATTATTCTTGGTGAGCTATTTATCTTGTTGATTTATTCCTTTTTTTTTTTTCTTTTTTTTTTTTTTTTTTTTGCTGTCTCTTGTATGCCCTCGATTTCGAGGATTTCTACTTGCTTTGCGAGCGGGCATGCGTGCGTGTTTTTATATATATATATACTTGGAAGTCTTGTTTTGACATGCTAAAGTTTGTATTTTATTTTTTCCTTAGGTTTAATTACATTGTCATCCCATAGGTTTGCTTATGATTATGATTCAAAATCAGATACTCTACAATTTATAATTGTATGATTGTAACCATTTTCTCTAATTACGTGAACTTAAAAGTTCATGTAACAACTTTATTAACCACGCCAAAAAGCTTATAATAATAAGAGAGAACTAAAATAAAAAATAAATTATTTCAAAAAAAAGTGATATAAGTCAAACTAAAGAAACCAAAGCTCAAAAAATCCTTCCTTGTAACCACCCTTCCATTGGTAAGGGAGACTATTCTTATACTAATTTTACTCTAATTAAGGATATTGGCGTTGGCTATGAACTGTTCCATTGTTCACAATTGTGAGCATTTCATACTCAAAATTTCATGCATTTTTTAAATATTTTTCTGTGATATGGTTATAGTTTTATCAGTTTTTCTCTCTTGATTTTCACCTTCTAGTTGTGAATTTGAGAGTGGCAGTACTAGCTAGTTGTTTAACTTTATGTTATTAAAGTTAGAGCACACAGATTTAGTGCATCGGCATAGTTTGTTCTCTGATGGTGTGAATTTCCATTGCTTGTATGCTTTGAAATTGTTCAAGCAAAAGAGTAATTTTTAGGCTTTATTATAGGGGCATTCGTAAAATAACATATGAAATTGTGACAACGGGGACTCATAAAAGATGATAAAAAAATATGAGAGAGAATTGTAATTTTTAACAATCATTATGCTGACTTGTAATTCTGGTTAAACTTCTGGAATGAAAATCTAATTTACCCTTGGTTTAATCATCTTCTCAAACTGATAAGAAAAAGTTTGCTGCAGGATATTGGATTGGAGGATTTGGGCTTGGTGAGAGCATGGATGAGCGCCCTGCTTTGATTGATACCGTAATTGTAAGATGTTCTACTGTTATTAAGTGGCCGATTCACTTCATTGCTAATGTTTTAAACAGGAACAAATAAAGATTCATGTCCCATTAGATAATATTATCTTGGATTTCTTATTTCACTTTGAACTACTGTCAACTAATGCAAGCCAAAATATGAAAAAATTTTCAGATTGCAGGGTTCAGGTGATATTATATTTTATGGTATTTCATTAAATTTTGCTTTGCCTCGTATTAATTTGGGAGTCGTGTTGATTTCTCTATGCAAGGCTTTTTTTTTTTTTGTCTAAAACTTCGTGGGATGAAAATATGAATAAACAAAATAAATGAATTACTTTTTGGCTTTATTTGACGAGTTCATGGAATTTTTGTAGGAGATTGTTGTTGGCACAGAAAAAATTGAGTGTTTCCTTTGATAATGCTGGGTTTCTAATACTCTTATGAAATGCTCAGGAAAGTTTACCAGGAGAAAAGCCGCGCCTTATCTCTGGGCTTGGACTACCAGGTATTTGGTTGGCTGTAGTTATTCCTTTCAGACTTTTGATGTTATGGGCTACACTTGGGGGATGCTTTTATCCTATGTGTTGAATTCATCACCACTTGAATCACTAACTGTGGAAATTTTTTAGAGTTCGAAGATATATCACGTATGTTGGTCCTTTCTCCTGAGTGCTTAAGTTCTTGTGATTGTTGGTAATGAATGGTACTTCGTATAAGTCTTATGTCTTACTTTATTGGAAAATTTTATAAATTATGCTACTGGGGTTAAACTTTTCTGATTTGAGCTCCACATGAATATTCTAATCAGGCCTAGAACTTAAAAAGAGATGCTAAAACTATGGAGGTTTTACATAGTTTGAGAATGGAAGTGATGGAAGTCCATGTAAGAATTTTTTTTTTTTAACTGTTTATATTAAAATTTCATTTTGTAAAGAGATTTCCATAATCATCAATGCTAAAGCTGTTTAATCTTCAACAGCCGTTATATAGCGGATCATCTCTGTTTGTCCTTTTCTTTTATTTTTAATTTTCAGTCATCTGTTGGTCTATTTGAAAATATTTATGCAAGAAAAACTTAAATTCCTCTTTCTCAAATCATTACTGACTATATTTCTGGAATTCTGTAACAATAAAATTTAAGCCTTAGATTCGAATTTAAGCCTTGTAAAAGCTAGAAATGACAACTTCTCTAGTTTCTTTTGTGTGGAAATCATACCAGAATTCTTGAGTTCATGTTGCATCTCTGGTGGTTCTGCAATTTTGTTCCTCTACATTGTTAAGTGTGGTGTGGATTCATATTTTTAACTTTTATTTTTTTTGGGTACAAATGTGTGTTTTTATACATCAAATGCTAATAATTATTCTGGTTTAAGATTAAATTCAAACTGAGTTTTAATGTAGCTTCAATAATATTTTCAATACATAAATCTACTAAATTGCAATTAAATGATTACTTATTTGTTGTTTTTCTTTTTGTTTTTTCGTGGACTTGTTTAATTCTTTAGAAAAGACAACACAATGTGAGACATATTTGTACTTTGTGATTTCTAGTCAAAATCTTTCGCATATGCCCATTATAGACAATTTGCCTGCCCCTAGAAAACATTCATCTGTTATATTAGCATCTATTGTAGACAATTTAAATTGGCGACAATGTTTTTGCTTTCCTAATGGTTTAACTACAAATCTACTACCTTAAAGATGCTCTCACCTTGAAATTTTAATTCAAGGAACATATTTTATTTCTCAATCATCGATTTACTTTTTGTCTCTGTTTTCGTGTGTTTCTCGAATGTGAAATCTACTACATATCTATTACTTTGCTGGCTTGCGTGGTTTCAGATAATATATCTATTTTCCATTTTGCATTTGACAGAGGAGGTGTTGCAGGGTGTTGCTGCTGGCATTGATCTTTTTGATTCATCGTATGGACCTCAGTTTTTAATTTGTCTTTCTGAGCTTCTTTTTCTTCGTGAACTGTCTTTGGAACTTCTTGACATTCTTTTGCAACATTTCTTAGGTATGTTTATAATCTAACACTTGGAGGGTTTGCACTTACCTTTCCACTGGACCAGATTGAAATGAATTCTTCCAGTTTTCAGTCAACCGAGATGGGAATAGACCAAACAAAGATTAACCTGAAAGCAACCGTTTACAGGTATAATTAGTTAATTTCTTTTAACTTTTTCAACTTTGTTATAACAAAATAATCCATCAGCAGCTAAAACTATAGATGGACTTTAATTAGAATTTGGTACTGAAACTGACGTTTTGAGAACTCTTTTTTTTTTCTTTATATCCTCGAAGAAAGTTGTTAAATGCAGAAATACATGAAAAGAGACTCCAATTTTTCCATTTTCGTGAGACTTCCCTTTTTTTTTTCAAACTTTTGCTTCAGGGATTGAAAATAAGTGCAGATTTGGAAATTCTCAAATAGGTCAACCTTCGGAAACCCAAGGACTCAAATCAGAAACCAGCCCAGAAAAAAAATTACATATATATCAGCGAGAGAGCAAGTATGAAGCAAACTTGTTTTGATGATTTGTTTTCTTTTCTTGTAGGAAAGACACATCACCAATTGTTGCAAGCTGCAGTTGCTATACTTGCCAGAATCATACTAAAGCTTACATCAATCACCTCCTCAACGTCCATGAGATGTTGGCTCAGATTCTATTAGAAATGTATGATTATCCTTTTTTCTTCAGTAATTATAACCATCATGATAATAATAGAACATTTTGTGATGATGACTTGATGTTGCAGACATAATACCCACCATTACCTCGGGTTCTTCCGATCAATAAGAGAAGCAATCAAGGATGGTAGGTTCGAGCAATTTCAGAAGATGTTTGTTCAGAGAAGACGTGATAATCTTGCTACAATTCCTCTATGTGCATGAGTTGCCTTTTTCTCCATCCCTTACCCCTTGTTTGGGAAGCTAAATTTTGCAGGACTTTAATTTAAATGAATTCGATTTTGTCAATTCTTATTTTTGGAATTGAGATAATTTACAGAAAAGAAATGATTTTGAAGTATGAGACGTCATGTAATTTTGAGTTTTGAGTTGCAACAATTCAGTTTAATTAGATCGAGCCCATAATCAAATTTCACAAGTATTATTATAATTTATATCCTATTACTATTTTTAGTTATTTTTTAAATAAATAAAGATTATAAAATAAATCGAATTCGTGGATAATTTTGAGTTCATGGTTATGGATAATTGTGAGTTGAATAAAAATGTTACTTCAAAGCACCATCCAGTAGTGTCAAATATCATTTAAACAAAGTCAAAAGTTGAAACACGAACTAACAATTGTAAGAGAGATCCCTCTAGGCATTAAATTAAGTATTATACAGTGTGTCATGACATTGTACAGTATGTCATGACATTATATAATACAGATTATACAGCATGTACATGATTGCCTACTAGCATTTTTCAAGTGACGTAGAACCTGGTGTTGAAGAAGATTATTCTGGAGCTGTTGAATAAGCCTCAAATATATAAGCTAAGATCTTCTTGTAGTCACCAATTCGAGTGCCCGTGTTGGGGTCGACTAAAAATGGCACCTAAAAGATCAAAATGGGAAGGAATAAGTTCATGAAAAACAGCATTTTTAAAATTTCTTCTTCAACATAAATATGTTTCGTTAGTTATAGCCGATGCAAGGAAGCACAGTTAATAAACTTCGGGGCATCACTTTGCCTTGAAGGTTCAGAACCTAGGCCACCCTGCATACTTAGATATTGTTTGAAGGAAGCTGACCTCCTGCGATCCAGATACATCTAGCAGCAATTTTGCTCTCTTAGATCCTGCTCCAACGTTTTGAAGTATGTACGGAAGCTCCAATTCACATAATGCCTCCCGTATGATTCTTGCATACTATTCACAAGAGAGAGAAGGGGAAAACACAAAATTACTGTAAAAAGTATTGCTTACTAGGTGGATGACAAACAAAAGAAAAGAGACTACATATAAAGCATTTATAAAACAGAAATTTGTATTCTATAGTTATAAGAAAGCATTTTCTTACTGGATTGTTCTCATATGAGAAAAGCTCCAACTTCTTGGGTGGTGGATCCAATTTCACCCTTTCCCATTTGGTCATCCCTCTGCCAGCACGAAGAATTGTTGGCATCCATCCTGTAAACAAGGTGCTGAAGAAAAGAGGGAGAGAAAGAGATTAGTTAGACCAAAAAACAAAAAAAAAAAAAAAAAAAAAAAGAGGAGAGGAAAGAGATTAGTTAGACCAAAAAACAAAAAAAAAAAAAAAAAAAAAAAAAAAAAGAAGGAGAAAGAAAGAAATCAACCAATATAAAAAAAAAATGTAAGTCTTAAACCTTCCAAGTCCCACTCAGTTTCTCCCTTACCCATATTGCTGAAATAATATTTCACAATGTCACCTATCAGAAAGAGTATAAAACGAGCAGTGATACACAACCAGGCTTTCAAAAATGTGGAGATATATGGAAGATGTATATAATGCACTTATATACTTAACAAAAAAATCAGTCTAAAAAATGTTACTAGTTAACATTAATGCCCAAAAATCCCCAACCGTGAGTCTAAACAACATGAAAAGTACTAAAGAAAATTTAAGAATTCTTTTTTTCTAACACTAGAAGAACGTAAAAAAAAAAAAAAAAAAAAAAAAAAAAAGAAGGAAGAAAGAAAGAAATACAACCAATTAAAAAAATGTCAAGTCTTAACACCTTTCCAAGAGTCCCACTGAGGGGTTTCTCCCTTTACCATATTGCTGAAATAGATATTTCACAATGTCACCTATCAGAAAGAGTATAAAACAGAGTGATACACAACCAGGCTTTCAAAAGATGTGAGATATGATGGTAAGATGATAATAATGCACTTTATATACTTAAAAAAAATCAGTCTAAAAAATGTTTACTAGTTACATTAATGCCCAAATCCCGATTAACCGTGAGTCTAAAACATGGAAAAGGTACTAAGAAAATTTTTAAAATTCTCTAACACTAGAAGAAACGTAAAACAATATAATAACAAAAAAAAAAAAATAAGAGTGAAACCCCTCCAAATTCAGATACACAACAACACGAGGCCTTAATTCCAAACTAGTTGGAGTCATCTATATGAATCCCTTGCTTCCAATCTGCTCTATTCATAGCCACATCCTCACTAATGTCCAAAAATAATAGATCCGTAGAAATAACTTCTCTTCATGTGGTTCTAAGTTTACCTCTACCTCGTTTGACACTTTCGACATCAACGTATCACGAACTAGAGTATCTAAGGGTATATGTAGGACATGATAAACCCATCTCAAACGCCCTCCCCTCATTTTATCCCCAATTTGGACTACTTGTATCTTTTGTTGGATGCGACCATTTCTAATTCATCCAATCTTATGTAACCAAACATCCATATTAACATTCTCATCTCAGCAACATTCATCTTGTGAACATGTTGGGCATTCGGGGGCCAACATTCAATCCCATATATAATCACAGGTCACTATTGTCCTTTAAAAGTTGCCTTTTATTTTGTTAGATATTTTTCTATCACATAGCACAACTAATACAAAAAACTAATTATATTTTAATATCCAATTCAAAATAGAAGCTGAAGGATTTTAGGATCAACCAATCATGATTGTGTTGTCTAGGATAAAGACAGATCAATTTTAGCCTATAGCAATTGAATAATTTTGCAATTACTACATTTCACTCAGATTGTACTCTGTACTAGTGAAGTACCACTGCCAATTATACGAAGGGCATAGGGCCAAAAGCTGTGAGGGATAAAGGAGTGGCAGATGCACATATTTTTTAGCACACCACAACCAAGAGGAATTCAAATCATACAGGAAATTACAGGAAATTAAAAAGAAAAAAAAAAAAAGAAATAAGGAATAAGGACTCCTGCATTACTTACCACTCTCATACATTGAAATACCAGTGTTTGGGTCAATTAGAAAAGGAAACCTGCATGGAGATTCAACAACGCAAAAACTTACCAAGGAAAAGACGAATTAATGCAATAGAACAAGCTTCAACAAAATTATACTTGACCAATCCAAGGGACAGATGGGTTAATGGTAACTATCATCATCAAAAGTACCCATATGGCATATACTAACAACTGGTATGCAATAGTTGGTGATATATAAAAATATTATTGAAAAGAAATAAGTGACCGTACAACTATTGAGGAAAAGAAACCCCCCCTCCCCTCACCTATAACTCCAATACAACTAGCAACAAGAAACATAAAAAAGAAACTAAAAAGGAATGCCCTCTACTCGAGCTGGATAACATTCAAGAGACCCCTCTAAAACTCCATAAGCATACGCCCATATAGAACCCAAAACACTTTCTTCTCCCACAACAAACTAATATTTCATGTCACAAATATTACTTTTTATATATTCCGTAGCTACTTTGATTTACATGATGAAACTGATAGGCATGATAAAGGATCAAATAACTTAGATATTGAATCTGACTGAGAATAATTGCATGATGTCTGGTCAAAACCACATTAATACCTTTGTAATATAAGATTGGACTCAAGAACCTTTTCAACTTATTAAAGCAAAATAGTATGGTAAGTTAGCAACATGGATCAAATTACATACTGTTCTTTGCCACCAATTTTTCTGACCATTTCCCTGTGCCTTGCAGAGCCTTTTGGACAAGGATACACCTGCAACATATGTCCAATAGCCAACATGAGGAAAACAAAATGGCAAGTGAAGCAGAAAATAGAAATTTAGTCGTCAAAACAGGCATGATACAACAGCTTTTCCCTACAATTTGCAATAAGCTATACAAGCTCAACTTTGTGAATCCACATGAATATGTGATTTCAAGCGACCTGCCAAAGCAGTATCTTGGGAAGGAAATCAGATAGAATCACGATATTTAATATTACATTATAAAATGGGGAACACAATTTCTTCAATACTTGACATCAAAAAGAGAGAAAATTTTCCTAGATAGCTACTTTGCCTGTGCAAAGAATGTTTCCATGTATAACTATGGAGGTCAAGATCATCTAGGAATTATAAATGTATGTTCGACAAGGAATAAACTGAGAAGAGAAGTGAGCTTAGCTCAGAAGAGAGATGAACTGTGGAATAATTGTGATAATAAGCAGGGGCAGAACTGTCCTTTAAGTGTTTCGCGGGGGGGGGGGGGGCCTTAAGTGGTTTCGCGGGCGGGGGGGGGCCAAAAAATAATAAAAAAAACAAAAGGAAAATTAATAAAAATAAAAAAAAAAAAAGGAAAATTAATGCAAAATTGGGGAGATACGAGTATCTTTGAAAATATATATAAAAAGAGAAAAAAAATTGAATTTTTGAAAAGTCCAATTTATATATATAATTGAGAGGGGAAAATTGAATTTTTAAAAACTTGGGAGTAACGGTGGCCCCCAAATCTACAATATTGATCTGCTCCTGATAATAAGGCAGCAATTGAAAATAACTATAACATAGTTTAAAGAAAACAAACCACATGTATTGAAAGAAAAAATAATAAATAAATAAAGAGAGAAAAAAGGTGAAATCTTGCATGATTGATTACTTTTTGTTGCATTGAAAATCAATTGGTGAACGTTTTAACTAAGGAATTCCATATGGAGTATTGCATTCTATTTGTTCACGTTGGTTATGCCTAGAGTGTAGCATGCAGACACCAGAATGAAAGATAATTGTAATAAACTTTAGCGTATTACGGATTTTCCACCTTAAAAATATTCTCTCTTGTATTTATTTTCTTCACTTCTTAACTATTACGAAATTGATCCATACAAGACAAGTGATATATATAGGTTATCTTTTTGGAATTAGACACAACAGAAGCCTTTCATATGGAAGCATGATGTTAAATATTCTCAGGCAATGTGGCTAAGCTTATCAGTTGTGGCCCATTAATTGTACCATTGAACTATAAGCCCAAAAACATGGCAGAACATAATTAATTAGAGTGAAGAAAATTATACAGTTAAATCCTTCAAAAATAGGTTTTTTTCTGCAGAATATGTGCAAAAACTGAGATGGAGGATTTGGATTTGTAATTCTTTCTTCAAAGAACTGCTTACCTCAGCTGAAAGGTCTAACTCAGTCATGGCTTCTCGTACCCTCCGGCAGAAGGGACATGCTTCTGTTTTGAAAAGATGTATAAGAAAGCTTAACTTAAAAATTCCCATCCTAGAAAGAATAAATAATAACTTACCAATAGTGTAAAGACTTAGTTCGAAGCATATTATTAGTCCATGAAAATAAATAGGAAGAATAAAGTATAATGTATGAAATGATATAATAGTTACGTGGCAAGCTAATAGTCAACGTTCAATATATGGAACTAAAATGAATGACATAAAACACAGTGCGATGAGAAAGTATAAATCTTTACATAAATCTATTTTTCAAAAGCTTAAACCTTCAGGTTCCATAATTTATCTCCAGTTACACTTCATATCCTTATTAATTGGTTGGTAGTAAATTAATTAGTCAACAGTGTATATACTCAACTCAAGTTGGCCACATTCCCAATGTGGATGTAGATGGCTATATGGATCTTTTTCAAATAAACTATATAAGGCATCATCTACTAAAAGATCTAGGGTTGCCAAAAAATGAACCTTGCTTTCCTTTTTGTTGCAGCTTCAATGTGTTCAACCTTTGCATTGTTGAGTAGATCCCATGCACAGTGTTTCAAGGAAGATTGTTTTACTCTTAACATGTAATATGTGCAACTTCTATTTCATTAAGTCTGGCCTCAGTTATTTAAAATTACCAACAACACCCTGACGGTAATTGCAGCCACAATTTAAACCACGGACTGCGGACAAAACTCAACAGGATGAACCAAGTGAAAACACCAACTCATTTAAAATTTGAGCTAAGATCCTGACTTTTACATGTCAAAATGGACACTTTGGTGTTTGATTTCCCTAGAATAGACTCAACCATTCCATGCCAATAGTCTTCACAAGCTGTAGCTGGCATCTTCTACATATCTTCCTTGAAACTGTTCTTGGTGCACATTATATATACTTAATCTGGTGGTGTTTTTAGAGAAGCTCCATCTCAGTCATGAAAGCACCCTTTGAATGGCACTGGTGCAATAGGAAATCCAATCTCATTACCTCAACCTTTAAAGAAGACCCACAATGTTTGAGAGCAGCACTATCCTAAATTCTGCCCCAAGCAATTCTCTGAATAGGCTTTACTTGCTGCCTTTTCCACAATGAGGAATTTTGAATCTGATGGGTAAGGTTATTAGATTTGGTGGGTGTCTTGGTGGCAGCAGATTAGGGGGTATTTTTGGGCTCAGTAGCCTTAGCTTTCTACAATATATCTGTGACTTCTCTACAAAGGAATGTCATATGCAAAGAGGGAATTAACAACAGAGAGAAATCATTACTTCCTGGATGGAAATGTAATGTTTTTATAAAAACGAGATGTGAAGTATTGCCAGATAGGTTCTTTTGTTGTGATTTTCCTAAATATGAAAAAATTGCTGAATTACTTAATAAAATAACAATCCTGCTCATAATGAAGAAAAAGAAAATAACAAGATATTTTCTGCATGTGATGAAGAACAATAACAGTCAATGCTGAATATACACTCAAAAGAAAGCATACCAAATTCATAGAGCTGTAAATGTTTAGGAGAATTTGAAATTGTTGTCTCTTGGTTGTCGAAACTATCTGATAATGACCTTGATCCCCACGGAAATCGAGCCAAGGTTGATAATGAAGATGTTGCTACCTACTATTATAAGCATCTGGATCAGCTAAAAGGTAAATTGCTGGTCAATTCGAGCCTTTCTATATACATCCTTTAAGATATGACAGGGTTAAATTCAGAATACAATGTATTTTATTCTAAACTATAAAAGTATATGAGATATTTTTCCAACTTCTAAATGAATTTAATTTTCAAAACCCCATGTCCATTTTTATTTAAAACCTCTAGTTAGGTTCCAAAGTTTGTTGAAATGGCGGGAATAATACTTGAGGGCTTTGAAGAGAAATTTTAAATGTTTTGAGGGATTTGAAGGGAAAAGAAAGGAAGAGGGAGGAAGTAACAAGTTTGAGGAAGGGTACTAGTTATTGTAGGAAAGGTGAAGGAGTGATTAGGGAATCAAAAAGCTGAGATTTTCTCTTAAAAAACGATAAAATAGTAGTTGCAACGTCATAGACAAGGAGATGCTTAATTCAGGGGAATTCAAGGATGATGAATTATAGAAATAAAAGAACAATTATTAAAGCTGATGTTATTTGTTTTGTAGATTCCATTAGAAGATTTTAACAGATTTGAATTAGAAGTATTTTGGAAATCAGAATTAATAGTTAGAGATTCTTCACTCAAAAGGTTACTGTTTATGGGCTTTTACTATTATTAAAAGAGAAGATTAAGACTAAGAACTGTTTTCTAGGTCACTTTCTAACATTTTGCAATTTTAGGATCATGGATGATAGATCAGAATTAGCTTTCACAAGACATTTATGGATCAGGGAAGGGCGTTGGGGATGAACTTACCAGATCAGGAATGGTGAGAATCAGGATAATGATAATACAAGAGAATTTATAGGATGTCAATTTTTTTTTTCCTGAAGTTTATTAACCTTTCCCTTAAAGACTGGATGTTCACATGGTTTTGCATGAAATATCCCAAGCCAACATTTTACCACCCGTCATCTCTTGAACTTAAGGAGATGGCAAGTGTCCCACCACCTTTTCTTTTGAAAATATGTGGTCTAAATTTTGAAGAGATTGTAAAAGAGCGGCAGCACAAAGATAAAGCAATCAAATACTGCCAAGTGAAGATAAAAGTTTGACTAACAGTGTTGCAGAATCAAGAATTTAGTAAAAAAAAAAAAGCTTTTTCTCTATACATCCATTTCATGATACTGAAACATCTTAAATGTTGAGATTTAAGTTAAAATTGACAACAATAGTCAATTTCTTTTATATAATTATCCTTATAAAAGAACAGATGTATCATACATCTGGATATGGTTCCAGGACATATTTATGTATTTAACCTAAAGGCTTAAGCAGAAATAACCTATAAAATCTAAAATAATGAGAACTAAAAGATGGAGGACTCTTGTTATATGAACCATCCTCAAGTCAACAACTGTGAACTAAATGGAAAAACTGTTACTCTTCAAAAGATTACCTCCAAAGCATTATTTCGTTCTCGAGAGGGATCTCCTCCCTGCAAGAAAGAAGAAAAACGTAGTCTGGTAAGATGAGGTAGAAGACCAACATGAGAATTGGACACCATACTTCATATGGCCAAAGTGAGAAATCAAGTGGCATTTGCAGCCTACTGCAATACACCATAGAATGTCTAACAGATAAGAGATATAAGAAATCAAATTAAAAACAAACAAAAGGTATATAGCTTCGAATCTTTGGCAAACTAGTAATCAAGATGCCAATAGTCTAGCAAATTCATGCAGGTTAAAAAAGAGTTAGAAAATGGCATTATGAACCATCAAATTAGCAAACCTTAATTTTTAATGTAGACTAAACATGTTTTTATCTCTATATAAGTTAACAGAAAAAATGCCAAAAAAAAGTGAACAATATTGAACAATTAAGTACATGAACCAATATAGAAAACATATGGATAAAGATGAAATACAGATTTAGTTTTGTTTGCAAAAAAAAAAAAAAAAAATCATATTAAATGTCTCTTATTCCTTCTTTTTCAACTACAAAGCAAAATTCACTCCAATAATGAAAGTCCTATATCAGGAAAATACATTAGTTCTTAATGTGATGAGAATTATATTAGATATTAGTTTTAAGTCAAGACACTAGATACAAAGAAATTAACCGAAGATGTCATCTCACGCTACATGGGTTTACAAAGTGCTGCTGCTAATTCCTTTAATTATTTCTTTAAGTATTGGTTTTTAGTAAGCACTATAAAGAAACAAAGGGTGTAAGCCACCTAACCAATCAGCCATTCCTTTCCTGGTTTAGGCTTGTGTTATTAAGCACCCACGTCATGAAGTCATGTGTCTTAAAAGCGGCTGGTTCATGCAAACAATTGACAACCTATACGGTTACCAGTGGAATTGACAACCTAATAGCATCCAATTTACTGAGGACACACTGCAATGTCTGTCACAACTCTATGGAACAACAGAACTTCAATAAGTGAATTCTTACAAATGCATTGAGAGAGAGAGAGAACCTGTATTCTTATCTCTTGGACTTACTTTATCATCTAATTTATGAATTTCTGAAGCATCTGGAGGAGATAGTAAAGCAACATCTCATAAAAAGATCTGTGCTTGGAGCACTAATACACATTCTCTCTTCCCCATCCCTCTCCAGTCCCTCTTTTCTATATCCATTTTTTAACCTGGCTGGTTCCTTGATAATTCATCTCCATCTAGATAACTAGAACTTATTTCTGAGTTTCATTTGACAACAAGAATTGTGCCCTCCACTATGCATCATCAAAGACAGATTAATTTGAGAACAATGGAAAGTCCACCTTCAAAAAAGGTGATTAATCATATCACAGCAAGTTCCAGTTAAAAAATGCACAAGAGTACATAAAGTGGGTAATTATTCACTAAAAGTTATGGAACTCGTCTTCAACTTTTATTATGTTCAAAAAAATTTTTAGTCACTGGATTTTGATTAAATGTTGCAATTAGGGTACTCTCACCTAATTCCAGCAAGAATCTCACTAGAAATCTAACATGATATAGAGGTATACACTGAGCTTGTCTGGAATAAATGAAGTCCATACAATTTTTGAAAGAATTAATTTATACATCGACACTAATTGAGGAGTTTGGCATAATTGGAAATTCATTTAGAATTCTAAATTTTAAAATATGCGGAATTGTTTATACTTGAATAATCAAATTCTACCAAAATTATTAGAATTTTCAAATAAACTCTTCAATTTAAGAAGTAAACAAGACAATAAAGCTAATAAATTCTAAGTAGAAGCTGTTATAAATGAATTCTACTTCCAATCCAAACATGAAATTTATTTGCAAATGAAATGAATTCCATGGTCATTTGTAACTATGTAAAAAAAATGAACAAAACTTAACATGAATCTCTCATCACATTGTTGGTGTTTCAAATTCTATATCTAGAATTGGACTTCCTTGTGTTTCAGTTCATCCTAACAAACCAAGCAAATATTTCACATGAGAAACACAAACTCGCATAACTTACAGATAAGAGCCTGAGCAGGGGACAAAGAAAGGACAAGAAAGCAGTTGAACTGCTGCCAGTGCCATCGGTCGAGGCTGAAACACTTTCCTGGGATAATTGTTCGTTGGCATTTGTATCGGACTTCGCGCGAAATTTGTTTCTTAGAGAAACCCATTTTCCATGTCTCGAAAATTTCAAAGTAGAAAGTGGAATTGAAGTGGCTGGGAATTGGAAATTCTGGTCCAGAGCAGAATTGGAGAAGGAGGGACTTTTCAATAATATCAACGACATGGTGGGTGCTTTCTATTCTACTGGACGTTTGGGGGATTTTATTTATTTATTTATAAAATAAATTTATGGTTTTTATAATTTATAATTTTTTATTGTATGTAAAACCGACTCCAAAGTGTCTACCTGTCCGCTTCAGGATTATTTCTTAAGGTTCTATTTTTATTTTACTTCCAATTTGATTCTCCACTGATTGGAATCTTGCGATTAAAAAAAAAAAAAAAAAAAAAAAAAAAAAAATGTTCGTCTTCGAGTATTCTTCATTAAATAATAAATAACGTTTTTATTAAATATTATTATTAAATTTTTAAATATTAAATATAATTAAGGTATCTTTTATAATTATTTTTTTTAATTTTGAAATTTAAGAAAATTAATTAGTTTTCTTAATAAAAGTGGAAAGAATCTTAATGAAAATTTAGAGAGAAAATTAAGAATTTAATTTTTTTGGAATTTTAACTTGTGAATAGTATTAAAGGTTATTTTCCAAGAATAGAAGGCCCTATCCCACTCCGTACTAAAGGGCATCGGGTCGCATAATACACTTTTCCTTCCTCGTACGTGCTTATTCAATTTCGATGTGGAAAATTTAGGCAACGATATTTTACAATTGCGAAACGGGATAGTTTTTGGTAAAGTCTGCTCTCTAACGTAGATTTTCTCTAATGATTAAAAAAAAAAAAAAAATTGATTCGTCTCGAGTATTTTCATAAATAATAAATAACGTTTTTTAAATATTATTATTATTTATATTAAATATAATAAGTATCTTTATAATTATTTTTAATTTTGAAATTTAAGAAAATTAATTAGTTTCTTAATAAATGGAAAAATCTTAATGAAAATTTAGAGAGAAAATTAAAATTTATTTTTTTGAATTTTAACTTGATAGTATTAAAGTTATTTCCAAGAATAGAAGGCCTTCCCACTCGTACTAAAGGCATCTCCATACACACTTTTCTTCCTCGTACGTGCTTATTCAATTTCGATGTGGAATTTAGGCAACGATATTACAAATTGAACGGGAAATTTTTGGTAAAGTCTCTAACGTAGATTTCTTCTTCTATAATTGTATGGTTGTTGTCCAAGTTTATGGACCAACGTTGGTATTTTGAAATACAGCTGCAAAGCCCCATGAGAGGTCTATTTCACTGCGAATTTTCTAGTATTGCAGCAAATTCCTTAGGCCGACAACAACTCTTTAAATAGTTTTTAGTATTTGATACTATTTTTTAGATTATTCGGTGACATAACGTTTAAATTAATTTTTAAAAGTTAAAATAATGTTTTATAAAAAGTTAACTCATGTTATATTTAGTTTTTTAGCGTCACATGAACAACTATTCAAACAGCTAATAATTAAATACAACTAAAACAACTAATAACTAATAAAACAATTAATTTTGCCAAACAACTTAACCTTACCTGAATATTTATTCTATAACGGTGAAATCAAAATCTATAGAACTCAAATTTTACAAATAAAGAAATAAAAAGTGTTGCACCAAATGGTGTGTAGATGTTTTTATTGGCAACTTTTGGTACCAAAAGCAATAAAGTTTACACTAATATCATCAGAAAGAGACCAGCGTCCAGTCAAGGGGTTGTAAACAAATCCGGCCATTTCTTTAACCTGAGCAAGGACAGGACAACGCAGAACCAAAAGATAATATTACTGTGTATAAAGCAGTGACCAAAGTAAATCAACAATGGAAAAACATTTTCCTTACATCGAAAGAAGCACGTCGTAGAATCAGAACTAGCTCTTCGGGAGTAAGGAAGCTCGACCATTGATGGGTGCCTTTCGGAAGCTGCATGACATCTACTATCAGCATAAACATAGTAATGCATGCATATATGCATAAACATTTAACCATACATTTTGAAATCGTACTTTCCGTGTGGTCCTAAGGTTAATTACTACCAGATCCCAGAACTGAACAGTTACAGAAAATTTTATGACTACCTAATGTGAAATACATATTAGTTCTAAGCAGTCGGAAAAGGCGACACTTGGAAACAAAGTGGAATCTTCAAAATTAGAGGATTGAATTTAATATAAACCAGAGACCACTTGATGATCCGACTTTATCTCCTTCTGGCCGCAAGCCTAGAATGTTGAAAAAAAATTTCCTACTAAAGTCTCCGTCTTATAACAATGAATTTGAAGGTGCAAAATAAGAGGAAGAGATAGTAAGTTATTTAGGAATTTATTCAGCACTTGGGGAACATGGATAATGAAGCAAGACCAAGTACAAACTGTATTAAGGCAAATGGTTTACAGGCAGTCAGGTAAAAAACATGGAAATCAAGAAACATGCAAAATTAACTATAAGAATCATACCCAATGGAGAAGGTACTCTGCTGCAACAATGGCAGTTGCATATGACCTCATAGAACGGTTAATTGTTGAAATCACAGTAGCTCCGCCAGGACAACTTAGTGCTGCCAGAGACTTGCAGAATTCAGCAGGATCTGCTACATGCTC
The DNA here is from genome assembly GCF_014843425.1 of Jatropha curcas. The sequence continues at coordinate 102,950 of NW_023591350.1, read as the reverse complement.
AATTACCTAAGTGCAAACTTCCGAATTTACAAACAAATTGGATTCACATTAAAACAGTTTGAAAAGAATCAGAGCAAAATTAATTTTTGTCAATGTTAATATTGCTTAAAAAGACTATCTCCATTGACCATTATACAGTGCTCTTTGTAGGTCAAATCTTAACAGACTTCTGATACCATCTAAAGCTAAATTGCAGCTATCTAATTGAAGCATATTTCCATTATTACTCTTCTAATCTTAACGACTCGTCCTCTTAAGTATTTTGGATGGATATAGCATAATCCCAATTTTTTTCACTGGCTTAAAACTCATCAAACTATTTTAAAAACATTGCCATTTTCCCACTGAGCTTCATTTAGTTCAAAGTTTAGCTCTTAACTTTTACTTCCTATGAAGTACTAGTAAATTTTGAATTCACCAGAAATAATGTGATAATAAGAAAGTATCACTTCATGAAAAAAAATATATATTTTTTTTTGCTTTACACCCCCATTCTTAGCATAGAAGAGGCCATTTGAGTCCATCAATGAATGTGGATGCAGGATGCCTAATTACTCCATGATTTGATGCAGTGAAGCATAATAAAAACATTATGGATTTGATATAGTGTCACACAAGTCGCATAGCTTCCATTTTAGATGTTTCATCATAATCTCTCCATTAAGCAAAAAGGTTCTCTCTATCACCAAAATCATAAGGCAAGCATTTTGAAGCAGGATAATCTTTAAATTCTGAGATGAAGTGTTTAGGATGGAGAAACTTTGGCTTAGTAGGATAAGTACAGGGTGAACCAACAATTTGATTTTCTCATGAATTCAGATTGGCATGGAGCTTATGAATATAAGAAGATTGCAGGTCTATATGATGATATAAGAGAGAGAGAGAGAGAGAGAACCTCTAGTGCAATCACAGCATCGAACATCCTTTGCTCCTCAACTAACTTTTCTGTTCAAATATCACCTCAAATGCTCAAAACACAATTTAAATGTTTCGTCAAGCATTGAATTTTAGAATTGAACTACATTATATTTTTAAATCATAAACTTTAAATGAAAAGATCCTACTTATGAAGAATATACAGAAGACAATTACAATTACCAGTGGAACTTCCAAGCAAACATACGACATAGTTATTGTAAATGCAATATCAAAGCATGTGAGTAACATGATTTCAGAACAGGACTTCCACAAAGAAGGGAAAATTCAGAGAATCAATAATTACACTAGGCAGAGATGATTCAAAAGCAGTAGCTGTATTGGGTGACGCAAGCGAGGTTAATCTCACCTGGGAATTAAATACTCAAGAGGAGCAAAAGGAGAACATTGAATATCTTAGACAGATAACTAACTCTTATTCACAAGCGGATACCACCCTCCACTTGTATAGGTGGAGCAAATTAGCAAGACCAAAACAATGCCAATTTTGAATAAATAAAAGAACGAACTTGTTGGAATGCTTGACCTACAAGAGGTTAAAAAAAATTCCATGTACCAGCTGTTGTGCAACAGTATTCAATGGTTGAAGTCACTGGATCCATATCCTGTGCAGATAGATAAAGTTCATAAATATATAATCTAAATTTAAAAAGGATTTTGAACTTTCAAAATAAAAAATAAGCACTGGTTAAACACTAAAAGTATTTCAATCTTACAAATATTTTATTTGAATGAGACAGTTCGAATAACACTGAAATGTAACAGCATACTTATTATTCAGGAATTATTGGCATTATACATGACTGGTGATAAGGAAATCATTGAGACTACTCCTACCCAAGACCCACAATGAAGGGGGAAAATAAAGAATAAAACTCAACTGAATAAGGGCCTCTTTTCATTCTGTCATAAAAGACAAAACCATGACTTCCTCTTGAGATCTAAGTATTAACTCCAAATGCATAAATTGGCTGGAGGAGCCCGAACTCAGCTCTACACAGCCTTAACCTACCACTTCATGATAGTTGTCAAGTCTCAATTTTGGCACACCTTGTCAACATGCCTTACCCACCCAAATGTTCTATGCACTTTATCCTATTCCGTAATACTACATAATCCCATACAAAATATACTATGGGCATGCTGTAAATGTCCTGTAAATATCATAGAAGCAAGTTCAGTGTTGTGATAGTCTTTCCATGCATTACAATTTTTAGCTATTCTCTCCTCCTTTTCTTCCCAAAAGCAACACAAGGACAGAGAAAGGCAGGTTCTAAAAGTGATTCTTATATAAGATACATAAAAAGTCGAAAAATGTGAAGAAATTATTAGGGGGTACACCCACAGGATTAGGGGAAAAGACAGCATTGAGGTCAATTTTGTACTATGATTGAGAAACTTTTCCAGTAATATGTACGGTAAAAAAAGATAAAATGATCCAAAACAAATTAAACTAAAGTATCCTCAGAATATAGGAACAACTTAATTTTCAACTAGAGCACATGCACAGAGTAGTTTAAAATACAAAATGATCGTACAGCATGAAGGCGAGCAATCTTGATATTTTTCTCCACAGCATCAATGCCTGTTACAGTTGCTCCCATTCGGGCTAAAGGCTGAAGAAGCAAAAGAAAGGATAAACACCAGAAAAAGTAAGCCCTTATTAGGGAAAAATATGTAGCCAGACTAGATTGGTATATATTATCAATTGTAATAACGCATTGTATGCACGGAGAAGAGTATCCTCATGCTACCAATTCATATTAATGACAATGCAACAATCAATTCTCTAGCCAAGATGCTGAGACATATTACGAGCAATTTTCAAACACTTTTGCAGAAGCGTTCACAAAATAACAGTTGCAAACTAACATTTACAAAAATATGAATATGCTATCAAGGAAACATCCATGATAAATAAACCAGCTATGGGCAGATAAAATATATTATCTATTTTGCATAATTACCAAGAAATTCCAGTAAATTCCAAAAAGTTTCCCCTAGACAACAACCTTTCTGATAATAATTTTTCTTGTTTTACGTCATGGAGGCCGAAATAGAAGCACGTCTAAGATGCTCATTACAAATCAAACACTTAAACATGAATACAAGCAGCTTTTTCTGAAACTTTCAGATATTAAATACCATATATCAGGTGCTTGATGAGTGCCTGTTTAAAAAGGATCACGACATAAATTTTGGGTTAGACATTGAAAAATGTTTAACCTGCAACTGAAAGGCTTCTGATGTGAAGCTGACAAAACATAGCTGGTTGCACAAGACTGAGTAGGAATTGTATAATTGCCCGAGTGAGAAAAGTAACATACCTCAGAAAGAATTCCACCTCCACAACCAACATCAACAATTTTTAGTCCTTCAAAAGGCCTAGCCACGTGTGGATTCTTCCTGAAACAATTAAAACTATTAAGACGGATGAATGTGCAATAAAAAAAAATCCTTGCGATTGTTATAGTAATACCTAAATGAGATAAACATCATACTGATAAAAGTCTCAGAATATTCATATTTATAGTCCAAACAATAAAGAAAACGTAATTTTGCACTGCATATTGCAATTAGCCAATTACAGATATCCAATGATCTCTTGGCTCTTGCTAATTTGCACCTTTTTCCAAGGGCACCGTGTATATGGTATAAACAATTAGAACTCACTTGCCAAATAATTAGTAGAAGAACTTGAACAGGAAAGCCGAAAGCACTCAATGTTCAGATCATGCAAGAAAAAAAAATTAACATGAAGCAAAAAGGAAATAAGAGCATATAAAAGCAATCTACCTGAAATGTCTACAAAGTGCAGAGCGGATAAAAGCAATTCGTGTTGGATTCATGGCATGCAAAGGTTTAAATGGCCCTTCTGAATCCCACCTGTTGATGATTATGACACAAAACAGAGCCCATAAATTAACTAGTACAATATTTGATAGCAATCATATATGAACACCCTGAAATTGCTTTTAGCGATAGAAAGATCTCTAGTTCCATAAAGCAGCCCCAAAATCCAAAAACAATGTAAGGCAAGTTAAGTTAACTAACCAGGTGTCAGCAATAGCTGAAAATTTAGCAAGCTCAAGGTCCTTCAAAGATGACACTGGTTTGGGTTCCTTGTCAACACTCTTGCCATTGTCAAGAGGTGAAGGTGGTGCTTGAAGAGGAGTAGTTGAAGTTGGTTGGTTATTTAAGAGTCGTCTTGAGACATGGAGGAGTCGGTTAGGGTTTCCTGCGATTTTAGGATCTCGAATTGCTCCAAGTTTCGTCAACAGCTTTGAAGCCATGGCAATGCTCTTCAGGTGCAGAGCTAAAGTACCGATTGAAGCACATATATATGTGAATCAATGAGAGGTAAAAATGAAAAATGAAGGAAAAGACTATTTGTCATTTTGGAAAACAGTTTAAAAATATTAAAAAAAAAAAAATCGACCATTATGTTCTTAATGGAGACGTCTGGTCGTTCGAGACCGGGTACCTATATTACAATGTCGTTTCATTTTTTATAAGGACTGACGCCTGACGCTGTTATCCTTTGCGGACGCATCCGGGGGTTCCACGAAATCATATTATGTCAAAGTGAACACTTGTTTATTGAACGACTGTTAGTATTAATTTGAATCGCAATATTATGAGTTTTAATAGTAGATGATTAGATGCATATTGAATTTGAATTAGCATAATGTCACGACCCATCGCCTTGGACGGATCAGTCTAAGACATCATCTTTGCATTTTCTTTTTATCGAACTAAGGTCGAGTATAATCAATGCAATAGACCTCAGCAATCAGCATTTCCATTGAAGCCCGAAAACCTATTAGTTCCAGTTTTTCAAAAAAAAAAAAAAAAAAAAAAAAAAGTATTAAATGTTGAAATCGCAAGTAGTTATGAGTTTTAATAGTAGATGAGGTTAGATGCAATATTGAATTTGAAGTTATGCAATAATTGTCACGACCCATCGCCTGTGGACGGATCAGTCTAAGACATCATCTTTGCATTTTCTTTTTAATCGAACTAAGGTCGAGTAATAATCAATGCAAATAGACCTCAGCAAATCAGCAATTTCCATTGAAGCCCGAAAACAATATTAGTTTCCAGTTTTTCAAAAAAAAAAAAAAAAAAAAAAAAAAAAAAACAATTTCCCAATTTCAATTTCATCATCTAAGGCCCTAACTTTATCAAAGTCCAATTTCCTATTCAAATTGAAACCTAATTCTAAACCCCCTCAAAAAAAAAAAAAAAAAAAAAAAAAACAATTTCCAATTCAATTTCATCATCTAAGGCCTAACTTTATCAAAGTCCCAAATTTCTATTCAAATTGAAACCTAAATTCTAAACCCCCTTCAATCCTCATTCAATGACCAAATCAATCCAGAATAAGTTAATCGAAAGCATTGATAACTGATTTTCGACCAACCTGAGTAAAGGGAATCGCCAGAAAGTCGAAGAAGAGAAGCTGTGGAAGGAAACAGTAACGTCGCAAGGAGAGAGAGAGAGCCTTGTTTCGTGTGGAACAGGCTTCGCTCGTCGAAGAGGTGGCCGAAGTTGAGGTCGTCGTCGACGGAGGAGTTGGTGGCGAGAGATATTGAGCGGTTTGGTCCAATTGTCAAATTAAAATCCGTTTTCGATTCGATTTGATAGAAGCTTCTAGATTGTTCAGGTTTTTGGATGGTTTTGGTCTGATTTATGGGTTCTCTCTTGGGTTCCGGTGGTTCGAATTTTCCTTATGTATTTTTGTTTATAATCCCATATTTGATACAATAAATTAATATTTTTAAATTATCATTTAGAATTTAATTGGATAAACTTCTGAAATTTTAAAATCTAGTCATTTTCAGGTAAGCATAATTATAGTTCATTAGGAGTATTTTTCTTTGAAAAAAATTATAACATCATTTTTGTTTAAGAGCATTATTAGTAACTAAGTCAAATGTCCGCGTTTCGTGAAATGTACAATTTTATTTTTTTTTGAAAAATTTTAAATAGTATTACTTTTTAACAACCATATATTATTATGAGTGAAAATTTTGAAAATACACGTGGTTGAATCGAACAAATAATGAATGCAATGAATTTAACATGGATATAGTAAACTTATTATTTAGTTTATTAATTATTGAAAAAATTTGAAACAAATCAGTTTTTATGGGAATAATTGTTGAAAAAAAGAAATAAAGAGTTTTATAATTTAGTTTTTCCATGTTAGATAATCAAATAAAAATAATGAAAAATTAAAAAAAAAAAAAAGCAACGTTAGCATTGACATTTCTTAACATTGTGCCACATCATCAAATAGGATTCGGCTTTTGCATGCTGGGGGATATATATTAAGAATATTAATAATTGGATACTTGAATTTTTTAATATATTAAATGTTAATTTTTTATTAAACTTAGTATAGACCAAATTTAGAAATTCTTCTATGATTACATTTTTAAACAATTAGTATTTTTAAGATGGTATTGTGAGTGGTCAAGTCAAAATATAAAAGAAAAAAAATTCATGAGTTCAAAATTTCAAATATAGATAATTTTTATGTCTTTTCCTTCCTTTCTTGTTTCCTCTTCATTGTTCAATTACTTATTTTTTTAAACTCAAAAGCATTTTAAAAAGGAAAAATTAGCTCTAATGAGCTAAATAAGAGCTGAAGAACGGTAAGTTGAGTCTGCAACTATTTGGCCGGCTTGAACAGCAGAGTGAAAACAACAAATAAAAAAATCACCGCATGGTAATAATAACACCTATAATTATTAAAAAATTTACTACTTATCCAGCACAAAACAGTACTTATAAGTTTCAACAACATCTAAATCTAATATTAACATATATTAATTAAAAAATACTTTTCACGGTTGTAACCTAATGTTCCTCCTACTTTTCCATCATTTACTTTAAGATTTTATCATGCATAATTAAATTTGTTATACACAAACTCCATATCCAATAGAGATGATCTTCATGTAAGATTCTTACACGTTTCACATTTTTATTTTTTGTATCTTGAACGGATTGAATGAAGACCAATTAGTCCCATTTGTCTGAAAATTTGAAGCATCTAACAAAATTTAAAGTTATTGGTCTTCAGCGAAAACTTGTTCCATAGGAATTATGTTTTTAAAAACTTGCACAAATAATAATCAACAGTAGCATATATTTTGATGATCATGGATAAATTTATAAAGCAATGATTTATAAGCAAAATAGAATTCCTAACAAATGTTCCTACATCATAAATAGGCAAAGTAAAAAATAACTTAGTTATGTGTTTCAAATAGTCATGTTGTAATCAAATTTGTAGAAATGATGTTCTTTCATAATAAAAAATAATTTACTTCCGATTTCATCTCCAAAGCTAACAACATTTTCAAAATTATACATGAGAGCAAGACGATGATTATGTGAAAAAATAAAACTACATTAAAATAAAAATATTCTTTATACCGCTATTAATGCAGCAACTCATTGAATATCAATCAATAAATGACTGTAAAAAATCAAATCTTTATATTCATTACGGAAAAAGTTGCACAAATTCCTTAATTGTAGGTTTAAAAACTTAAATTTGTTGCTTTTTTAGTTTATCAACTAATGGACTTCTAGTCATTAATACTACTATAATGATGTCGTTTAGAAGGAGAAGGAGAAGGAGAAAATAAAAGAAAATAAAACAAAGGAGTAGAAATTAAAAGTCATAAAAATTATAGATATTAACTATTCTAAATTAAAAACTCTAGATTAAAAATATAAATAAAAAAAAATCAATTCAGCACTTTAAAACTCTAATTTTATACCATATCAGCATCCAAGTTTCTGTTTTTATATATTTATATAGATAAGTTTCTGTTTTTATATATTTAAATAGATAGATAGATAGATAAAATGTAAACTTTTCATAGATTGATGGCCCAAAAAATTAAATTTGAAAACTTATAAAATAAAAGGCAATAAAAATGCTCCTTAAAATTAACTAATTAATGAACTTTCGAAATTAAAAGATGAATAGTTTTTTTTTTTTTTTTTTTTTGAAAAAACTTATAAAATAAAAGGCAATAAATGCCCTCCTTAAAATTAACTAATTAATGAATTTCGAATAAAAGAATGAATAGTTCGGTGTTTTTTTTTTTTTTTTTGTGAGTATAATTTCTTTTTTTTTTTTTTTTTTTTGAGATTAATTCTCTCTCCATTTTAATTACGAAACATAATTTTTAATAACTCCATTTTAATGAGAATAAAAAGTCTATAAAAGGCAAATGATTCTCTCTCTAATTAAATACTTGGAATTTAAAATCTTTTTATATCTTAAAAGATGACTAAAATTTAACCCAAATTAATTCTAGCCAAGCTAAAAATAAATACTCAAATATTATACACTCTCTTTGGTGAACTCGCTACGTCAGGATCGAGGAAAATAACCATAATTCTCCTTTATATGATGATATAATAATAATAATAATAATAATGATGATGATGATGATGATGATGACATAGATTTATATATTAATTGATGATGGATGATGATCGATGATTGACATAGAACTTTATACTATATATATATATAATTATATATATATTATATATATATATATATCTTATTATATAATATATATATATTATGAAAGCTGCAAAATAAAAAGACGAAATTCGGGACGTTCTCTTTTTTCATCTTATCTATTTTTTCTTTTTTAAGAAAATTTAACTTTATATGAAAGCTGAAATAAAGAGAAAATTTCGGGACGTTCTCTTTTTTCATCTTTCTATTTTTCTTTTTTAAGAAAATTTTAACTTTTTTCCTTATATTATGTGTTTTGATTGGCCAACATAATTATTTTTTATAATTTAATATTTAATATGTAGTAAACAAAATTAATAACTTTTAAAACGTAATCTAATTCAAGTAAAACCTTGTCTTTTAAAATCTAATTTAATTCAACTAAACTATAGCTTTACATTTTTGAATTTAAAGTCTAGCTATATATAGTTGAATATATTTTTTTTTATTCTTTGCAGGCTCCCGCTTGATGTGTTTATGAGTAGAATGATTTTTAGTACGAAACATGCTAAAGGATGATTTGTCTTGCGTTTGTATTTTTCTTTTGGTTTGCAAAGCAGTAGCGATTTTTATTTTTTTCTCTTGATTTTTATGTTATTATTAATGTAATTGCTTATTTTTTATTCAGCTAAATCAAATATTGAATTCCAAAATCAACCAGATCATTGGTCAAACTGAGGTAAAAAGCCTACCGCTTCCTTCAGGAATTGAAGTTTGTTTTCCCTAATGCAGAACGAATCAATCGTGGTGGTGAGGTAGCCATTTCCGCACACAGCTAGACTCTTGATAACTATTAAATTAGCCTTTTGAGAATTTGGTCACTTGGCGACATAAGCACATCTGTTTCCAGTTTTTATTTAATTTTTTTGTTGCATATGTTTGAAAACTGGGAAGCAGACATTGGACCTTTGTTTCTGTGATAATTGTTTATCCATAATTTAATTTAATTTATATTAAAGGACAATTAATTAATTTAGTTAGTTCTTTTAATTCGGCTAATTTGATTTAATTAATTTAGTTAGTTCTTTCAATTCATCCAATTTGATCTAATTAATTATATTTTTCTTTTAATTTTAGATACAAAATTCACCGATAGACTCGAAGAAACTCAATTTGCTAGATTGTTAACTAAGTAATTAATATTAAAGACAATTATTTTTATTTTTATTAATTATTAAATGATCACTGATTTGAGTTTCAATTTTAATTGAATTGTGTTTTTAGCATTATTCTGAAAATCAGACCGGACCGAACCGGCCAATTTGACCGGTTTAATCGGAACCTGGACTGTAGTCTGGCCTGATTACATGAAAAAACCTCTGGTAAAAAAAAAAACAGGAATGAACCTTTTTAATATGATATAATTGTTTTTTCTAATAAGTTTTATAAATAAAATTCTGTATTATATAATAATTTTTATATGATCTATTATAATCAATAAAAATAGTTTAAATATTTACTATTTAAATAAAAATTTATATTACAAGCTATGCTCGTTATGGATGACTAATTTCTTTTATATATACTAGTATTTTGTGTGACGTATTACACGTTGATTATGCTCGTTATATACTCATTTTTTATCTATATAATATTAAAGTATAAGTTTTGTTTAGATTAAAATAAATATTGAGTAGTTGATTTGTATTGCACTTTGTCGTACAACTATTTGCAATGCTACTTCTTATTTATTTATTCTATTTTTATATAATAAATTAGTCTCATAATAAAATTCAACCCAATTTCTAAACATAATCATTTAATCCATAATTTATAAATGCAGATTTTAAAATCCTAATAGGTACCCAAAAATAAAATTAAGCTACCACTCAATTTCCAACCTCTGCCTCAACTTCAAATTAATATCTATATATAACTATAATTTAATGCTAGGTAAAAGAAAATAAATGAAATGATGATTTGAATTAATAATGGAAATCACTTTGGCTAAGGTAGCTGTATTATTTACTCATTGTATCAGAAAAATGAATATATGCACATATAAACATTTTTTGAAACCCCAAAAAGTAACACAAACAGAACTATATATTTCTGGTTTTTTTTTTTTTTTTTTAATTTTAAACCCCAAAAAGTAAACAAACAAAACAGAACTATATATTTCTGGTTTTTTTTTTTTTTTAGTTTTTTTTTTTTTTTTTTAGTTTTCTAAACACTAATTTCTTTTAAATCAAACAGATTTAGGATCTAAGAGAAAAAAATATCAAAAAAATTAAATATGTTTAATCATCAATAGACCATCTATTTATTGTAAGGGAATATAAATCTCTTATTAATTTAAAATGACAGTAGTTATAAATTATTTAGTAATGAAAAAGAAAATAAAAAATTATTATTAAGAATAAAAATCTTTCAAAACTCTTTTAAAAAATTATTATTAATAAAAAACTATTTTTATTAAGAATAAATTATTATCAATGTAAATAGATATATAAACATATCAATAAAACATTACATATAATTTTTAAATAAAAATTTTCAACTGTTTATGAGGTTTAATTATGTAAATTTTATTTGAAAATTTACTTTTTTAAAAATATATCCAATGAAATCTTACAAACATAAAGAAAAAAATATTAATAAAGAAATCTTACAAACATAAAGAAAAAAATATTAATAAAAATAATATACTATTTTCTTCTTTTTTTATCTCTCCTAAATAAAATTTCATATATTTTCTATTTCAAAATTTATTTTAAAAAATATTTCAATGTATCTCTATATATAAATATATCAATAAAATATTATATATATTTTTAAATTGAAATTTTCAACTGTTTATCAAATTTAATTATGTACATTGTATTTGAAAATTTACTTTTAAAAAAATATATGCGATGAAATCTTACAAACATAAAGAAAAAATATTAATAAAAATTATTCTATCTCTTACTTTTTTTCTTCTTTTTTATCTTTCCTAAATAAAATATAATACTTATTCTATTTGAAAAATTATTTTTTAAAAAATACATCCGATCAAATCATATACACATAAAGAAAAAAAAATATATTTTTTTGATAACAAAAAATATTTATTTATTTATTTATATATATTGTAAAAAAATTAAATATTTAATAAATAAAATTTAATTAAATAAAAAATATAAAAATATTTTCAAATGTCTCATTGTTCATATGTTTTATTAAAAATAAATTTAATAAGAAATCACAAATAAAATTTTAACATGCTTAATTGATCATATTGATTTATTTAAAAAAATAGTTTTTTAATTAATAATACAGGGAATTTAACTCCTAATAGAATTGACAATACATAACTACGGCTACACAACAATGCATGCATTAAATGTTAAAATAAGTCATCGACTAAAATTCGTTGAATCAACCTTAGATTAAAGTTATAAAAATTAAGCAGCATATTTATTTCATTCCATCAATAGAAAATCAATAAAGTGCATGCTATGACCAGCCTTTTAACAATCTTACTTCATCCACGTAGAATATGCAGTGAAAGTAATTATTTACAACAACAACATAATAATATTCATTTAAATTGTTGAAGTGGCCCATGCACATGATTAACCTATAATATAAATGAAACATATATAGTTAAGTTTTTCTAAAGTATATTTGAAGATATTGGAGAAAATTTTATAATCAACATATTTATTAATTTAAAATATGAGTACACCTTAGATTCTCACATCTTTGAAATGTCCTGGTGATTTTAGAATGTCCTATACATAAGGCACTGTAATTTGTTATTAAATTAAAAATGATTAGGACACTTGTGCGATGTATAGTTCGTCAACATCCATTCACAAAAGCGTCAGTTAATTTACTGTTAAACTTGTTGCTTATAAACAATTGAAAATAATTCTCCACTAATTGTTAGTAAGCCTTAACAAGTCAACCCCATACCATTATTAAATTTTAGTTAATGGATATATTTGTTAAATAAAATTGAGGTTTTATTGATTTGTTTCCAAGACCCTTTCACTCTCTTATGTAAATGAAAAAAAACTATCGACCATGTAAATTAATTTTAAAAAAAATAATTTCTTCCTTATAAGAATGTGATTTAATAAAATATAATCATCTATTTCATTATTTTTTCCTTATTTTCTATTTTTTATATATAGCATTGAGATAAATAGATTTCGTTAATAATTAATAAACTCTTCTTTTGGAATTTGATATTTTTACTTTCAAAGTTAAAATTTAAATCTATTTTTTTATTTTTTTACGCGTTAGCATATTAAAAAAATAAAAACGTTCATCTTGTAGGAATTGATTTGAGCAGGGTTTTTGCTAAGGGAAACGATGAACGACGTTCAGGTCATTCACTCGCTCGGAGACTCCGACCGAACAATACAGCGAGATAGGAGAAGAAGCAGTCGGAGGTAAGAAAAGGCCAACGCGAAGGAGAGAAGCAGTGTAAGTAAGAGATAAAGAAACCTAGAATTCATTGAAGTTTCATGGAATTTTGCCATATTTAGATTATGTGTTAACTTCTGACCTCAGAATATTATTTAATTTTCGGATCAAATTATTACGTCAGTTATTTTTTTGTTTTTTATATCAAATCTCTCGGACAATTGCTCTTTTGGGTTGTTATAGTTTCTTATTTTCTTTTATTGTTTATTTGAAATTTCTTAAGTTTCCAGTTGTCGGATATGAATTATATCAACTCTCAACAATGCTCTTTTTGGGTTGTTAGAGTTTCTTTCGTTTTCTTTATTGTTTATGTTGAATTTCTTAGGTTCCAGTTGTTCGGATATGGAATTATGGCTTTTTGTGTAATGTTGATGGTTCTTTGTCTGTTTGAAATTCCATATTCCAATCTTCAATACATGGTACCGTGCCTGCAGGAAACTTGATTAGAGATAGATTATGCTTTCTGCGGGATCCAAAGGTTTATACCTCGTCATCAGATTTAATGAGAGTAAGAATAGTTTAACTTTTGAGTTCATGAATTATTTTATATCTTTTCATGTTCTTCACCTTAACTTGCTGTCATTTTGTTGGGCATTCAGGAAGAAGATAAAAAGGGGAATGATTCTACAGAAAAAGAGAATAGATCAGATCGTAAAATGGACAAGCATAGGAGAAAAAATAGGCGTAAAAGAATTCAATGACCAGTCTAGTTGGCTCACATCAAGACGATTATGCGATGGATCAAAGATAAGTAGTCGTATATGTCATCTGCTACAAATAAATACTACAGGAGACTGCTGAGAGTCTCTGCTCAGTGGTCCACAGATGCAGTCAACTAACGTAGCCGCATTCTCGACATAGCTACGGCATTCTGCTCCATAACGACGAAGCGACATGACGAGCTAGTACTTACAGTCAGGCGTCCACAGCAAAGAACTCGAACAAGGCAACTTCCCGTCTAAGGTACACATAGAAGTCAAACTCGCGAACCCCATGCACCTGGTCTACGAAGAGACATCAGACCGCGCGGATCCATGTCGGTAGCATAATCTGCGATGCTACAGCGAAGAGACAATAGACGCCGTACAGCGTCTCACGATGATGGCTTCTGTCCACGCAGGTCATAACACGTGCGTCGATGTCTCATTGTCATATGTATTTATTAAAAATAAATTTAATAAAAATAAAAATAAAATTTTTAAATGCTTAATTATCAATATGTATTTATTTAAAAAATAGTTTTTTAATTAATAAACAGGCCTAATAGATTGAAATAATACTACGGGCTACACAACAAATGCATGCATTAAATGTAAAATAAGTCATCACTAAAATTCGTAATACCATTAGATTAAAGTTATAAAATTAAGCAGCATATTTATTCATTCCATCAAAGAAATCATAAGTGCATGCATGCCCAGGCCTTTTAACAACTTCTTCATCACTAAATATGCATGAAAGTAATTATTTACAACAAAACAATAATATTCATTTAAATGTGAAGTGGCCATGCACATGATAACCTACTATATAAATGAACTATATAGTTAAGTTTTCTAAAGTATTATTTGAGATATTGGAGAAAATTATAATCAACATATTTATTATAAATATAGTAACTAATTTCACATTAATTTGGTGATTTAGAATGTCCTATACATAGCACTGTAATTTGTTTATTAAATTAAAAATATTAGGACACTTGTGCATGTATAGGTTCGTCAACATCCATTCACAAAAGCGGTCAGTAATTTACTGTTAAACTTTTGCTTATAAACAATTGAAATAATTCTCCCACTAATTGTTAGTAGCCTTAACAAGTCACCCATACATTATAAATTTAGTAATGGATATATTTTGTTAAATAAAATTGAGTTTATTGATTTGTTTCAAGACCTTTCACTCTCTATGTAAATGAAAAAACTATCAGACCATGTATAATTAATTTAAAAAATAATTTTTATAAATGTATTTTAATAAAATATAATTCTCTATTTCATTATTTTTTCTTATTTCTATTTTTATATATAGCATAGATAAATAGATTTTGTTAATAATTAATAACTCTTCTTGAATTTGATATTTTTACTTTCAAAGTTAAAATTAAATTATTTTTTTATTTTTTACGCTTTAGCAATTAAAAAATAAAACGTTCTCTTGTAGGAATTTGATTTGAGCAGGGTTTTGCTAAGGAAACGATTGAACGACTTGTCATTCACTCGCTCGAGACTCCGACCGAAACAATACAGCGAGAAGGAGAGAAGCAGTGGAGGTAAGAAAAGCAACGCGAAGGAGAGAAGCAGTGTAAGTAAGAGATAAAGAAACCCTAGAATTCATGAGTTATGAATTTGCCATATTAGATTAGGTTAACTTCTGACCTCAAATATTATTAATTTTCGGATCAATTATTCGTCAGTTATTTTTTTTGTTTTTTATATCAAATCTCTCGACAATTGCTCTTTTTGGGTTGTTATAGTTTCTTCATTTTCTTTATTGTTTATTTGAATTTCTTAAGTTCCAGTTGTCGGATATGAATTATATCAAATCTCTCAACAATTGCTCTTTTTGGGTTGTTAGAGTTTCTTCGTTTTCTTTATTGTTTATTTGAATTTCTTAGGTTCCAGTTGTCGGATATGAATTATGGCTTTTTGTGTAATGGTGATGGTTCTTTGTCTGTTTTGAAATTCCCATTTCCAATCTTCAATACATGTACCTGTGCAGGAAACTTTGATTAGATAATTATGCTTTCTGGGATCAAGGTTATACCTCGTCATCAGATTAATGAAGTAAGAATAGTTACTTTTGAGTTCATGAATTATTTTATCTTTTCATGTTTCTCACCTTAACTTGCTGTCACTTGTTGGGCATCAGGAAGAAGATAAAAAGGGGAATGATTCTACAGAAAAGAGAATAAAGAAGTCAGATCGTAAAATGGACAAGCATAGGAGAAAAAGGAAGAATTCACATTACAGTAGTGGCTCAGATGATAGTATTGGAAAAATAAATAAAGGATCTCGGAAAAAGAAGAAGTGGTATTCGTCTGATGACTATTCATCGGAAGATTCGAGTGATGATGACAGTGATTACAGTTCTGACAAAATTGAAAAGGAACAAAGGAATAGAAGAAAGAATAAGAGAGGAAATAATTACAGTTCTGGGAATGAGTATAGCGATAGGTCAAAGAAGAGACCAAGAAGTGGTAAAAAGCATGACTCTTCTTCATCTGCCCCTGAAGATGAGGGTTATAAAGGAAGTGGAAAAGGTGGGAGTAAGAAATATAAGGAAAAAGGGGGAAAGAGTGTGGCTAATGATTTAACTGGTATATACTGTTTAGAAATTTTATTTTTATGTTATTATTTCTGATAATTGATTAATCTATGATGATCATTTTTTTTTTTTTTGGGGGTAGATGATGGTAGAGAGGACATAGAAATTACAAGAAAGGAAATGGGATTGGATTGGATGCTTAGACCTGCAGATAGAAGACCTGCAGTGAATGTTGATGAGCAGCCTGAGAAACCAGCTCTTGAGGAGGTATGCTCTTTTCATTCATTTCTTAACTGAAATAATTTGGCTGTCTTATGTTGGTATTGTTATCGGCTATTATCATTTCACATTGGAGTTCTCGATTTCTTTAGTTCTTGGGAATTTTTGGGCTGGCAGTTTAGAACACGATGAATGCTTAACCTAACTTAGTCTGTGAACTTAATTATGTTTTAGCACCTTTATACATCAGTTTGCCATCCTCATAAAATTGTATTGATTTGTACTTAGTGTTCCCCCCCAAAAAAAAATTTCTCTTCATTGATCATTGTGCATGATTTATTATTCTATGATCTTTTTTCTTCTCAAGTAAAGATTTTGTGTGTGTGTGTGTGTGTGTGTGCGCGCGCGCACGTTTTCATACTTTTCATGTATGTATGGCATGTGTGTTTGTAGGTGTAAATTTTATCTTTTATATCATTCATTCCTTCGTGCCCTTAGCATGGGCTTGGGCTTGTGCTTGTGGCGTTTATGTGGAAAATGTGCATGTTGCTTGCTACTGTTCTTGAATGTCTAAATGAGTGCTTATCTTCTCTTCCTAACATTTTCTATCAGATGAAGAGTGTAGATCCTAGGGAATTGAATCCGTACTTGAAGGATAATGGAAGTGGTTATCCAGATGATGCAGAAGAGAAAAGAAAAGGCAATGACCAACTTCCTCCTTCTTCAGTTGTTGGAGACGGAGGTGCAAGTTGGAGACTGAAAGCTTTGAAGCGTGCACAAGAGCAAGCAAAACGAGAAGGAAGAAAGCTTGAAGAGGTCTGCTTTTCTAATTTCTAGATCATACCTTACCTGGCATGACTAAAAACCTTCTTGACCAGCTATTTTTATTTATCCATATTGAAATGTGATTTTAATATATTAAATTTCCAGGTTGTAGAAGAACGATGGGGTTCTCTTGGTCAATTAGCTGTCTCTGCAGTATCTCATACGGCTGCCCCAGCTCGTGCTCATCTACATGCCATAAAAAGTAGGAGGAGGGGACTGGCAGATGAAACTGATGCAACTGATCAATGCGAGAGAGATGTGGAAAAGGTACGTGCTAATTTTCTCAATTTTCTTGTCTCCTTATTGATCAAGTAATTGTAAGAAGGAGATGAAAATTGTTGCTATTGCTTTTGACTAAGAAAAGGATTGTTGTTATTCATCTTCTTAATATTATTTCATTGTTATTATCAGAATCGTGGCCACTTGAAGGATGTATCTGTCAGACACCCTGAAATGAGAGCTCCCAAAGTACGCAATTCTTTATCCTGGGGAAAACACAAAGGTCAAAACGTGCCTGCAAAAGATGAAAGCCTTATTTCTGCTGCAGTATCTAGCTTAAATAAGTTCGCTGATGATGGAAGTTTCATGTCCAAAGTTTTTAGTCAGCAGAATAATGATCCTTCTTGTTCTGTTGGTTCCCAAACTAATCAAGATGAAAATGTTGAGCTAAAAGTTGCTTCATCTGAACTGAATAAACCTAGTGAAGGCTTCACGACTGTTAAGGAAGCATTGAGTGCAAACCAGTTGGCAGCTAAAGCCTTGCAGCTTCGTATGAAAGGAAAGCATGAAGAAGCAGATAAGCTCATGGTAAGATGATCTTTTCAGTTTTACATATCTTCCTGTGTTGTGCTTCCAACTTAAAAACGAATGTGCATTGGAATTAACTAGGTTTCTTTAATCTCTTTGCCACCTTGGTGAAATTCTTAGTTAACTTGCATATAGGGATGCAAAGAATTACAGCAAAAGCTTTCACTGCATTCTTAATAAAAGCATCATCCAACCCGAGATCAAGCTGACTCTGAATTCAGTTGTATTGGTTGAAAAAACAAAAACAGTTAGGTTTAGGTCAACATATTGAGTCTCTAGGATTCATGAGTTCCTTTTCTGAATATACCATGAAGAATTTAAATATTTAGATGTTTTGGTTTATAATTTGAAGGCATCCTCTGCATTTGCTACTTCAGCTCAGAATTGCATGAGCTTTTGTTTCAGCATCTTATTGGAGCTATTTTGTTTTGTTTTCTTTATTAGCAAGAAGCTGAGAATCTAAAGGTGAAGCAAGGCAATGTAGATAATTCGAGTAAACCTCAAAAAGTTGGAAGCACCAAAAGGTAAATCTTGCATCTTGTGATTTTCTCATTTTATCTGTGTATGTATTTTTCAGTATATTGTCTAATAATGTAGTGGAATTAGGGATATCTTTGACAATTCTATAATTATTGCATTCATGTGGAATTCAGATTAGAAAATTTATATGCCATCTCCATTATCAACCTTTCTTTCAAAAAATTTATTTGGTTTCTTCTTGCAATTCCCAAAAACAGTTTTAAGCCATGTCTTTTTCTGTCTGATTCAGTGCCTCCTTGATCTATGCCATTTTATATTTCCATTTTCTTTATTCTGCAATTTTGCTATAATTCAGATGTTATCATAATTTTTATATTTATTTTTCTTCCTTGTAGGTATGTTGTTCAAGATATTTCTGCTCGAAGAAAGGAGGAGGATGCTGATAGACATCTAGCTCAGAAGATCATTCAGAATAAGCAGTACAGTTTATCTGGTCGGGCAGACAATGAGTATGATTTTGAGGATGGTCCTAGCAGAAAATCTAAGAAGAAGGGGATAGGTAATGATCACAAATCGACAGAGAAAAATGTTCTCGCAAAACGCATCTTGACCCAGCAAGAGCGATGTCTTTTTTGCTTTGAGAATCCAATCCGTCCAAAACATCTCGTTGTGTCGATAGCAAACTTCACATATTTGATGTTGCCACAGTGGCAGCCTGTTGTTCCAGGCCATTGCTGTATCTTACCACTGCAGGTAAGTTTAATCTAATTGCTTGGTGCTAGATAGTTCTTTCTTTCTCACAATTTCAGCTTCATTATTTCTTTGGTATTCTCAAATACATTTTATTCTGCAAAATTAGTATGTCCCATAATTATAATAAATATTACATTTTTTATACTTATTCAATCAAAGACATTATGAAAGCTTCTTCTAAATTATGAAAAAGGGACATACTGGAACAGAGAATTCAATCCTATTATTTTAATTAATTGCCATAATCTTTATTCTAATGGAGACTAGTTTGTCTTATACAGCATGAATCGGCCACAAGGATGGTTGACAATAATGTATGGGAAGAAATTCGCAATTTCAAGAAATGCCTTATAATGATGTTCGCAAAGCAAGAGAAGGATTTAGTGTTTCTTGAAACAGTAATGGGGTTGGCAAAACAACGCCGCCATTGTTTAATTGAGTGCATTCCCCTGCCACGTGAAATTGCTAGACAGGCTCCTCTCTATTTTAAAAAGGTTTGCTGTCTCTGATTATTTTCTCTTAGAAGCATTTGCCTTTTTTTTTTTTTTAACTGCATTCAAATAACGTAATTTAGCAGTTCAGGTTTCAAACCCTTACCTCCCTATGCACTTGACACCCCAAAAAAAGCGACGTCTTGTTGTATCTTTAACCAAGCCCAACTAGTTTAGGGTCAAATCTTAGCTGAATTTATGGAATCTTTGGTCTAGGTATATGATTCTACATGTGTGATTACATCTTTTTGATTCCTTGGTTGCAGAACTAACCTCTGAACATAATTTTTTTTTCCAGGCAATTGATGAAGCTGAAGATGAGTGGAGCCAACACAATGCAAAGAAGTTAATTGATACAAGTGTAAAGGGGCTCCGCAATTCAATTCCTAAGGACTTCCCTTACTTCCATGTTGAGTTTGGTCTAAACAAGGGGTTTGTCCATGTGATTGATGATGAGGAGCAATTTAAAAGCAGCCTTGGTCTCAATGTAATAAGAGGCATGCTACAATTGCCAGAGGAAGACATGCATCGTCGTCGAAGGCACGAGTCAGTGGAGGCACAAAAGCAGGCAGTTGCACATTTCGTACGAGATTGGGAACCCTTCGACTGGACGAAACAACTTTCTTGAATTAAAAAAATGCAACTCTTATGTATTTGTGGTGTTACAAATTCTTTTGTATTAGAAGTAGTGTTACATATAATGATTAATTATACTATATTAGTGACTTATTTGACTAGAGAGAATTCCTTTACCTTTTTCAAATGAAAGGATTGTATAAATACAGTAATTATGTAATAAATTTATTGTAGAATACAGTAATAATTATGTTGAATTCCACTCGCCAACCATTATTAATGCTTTTAAATTTAGCACAAATAAAGATATTGATGCCTTTTTATGGTAATTATTGCCACAAAAAAAAAAAAAAATATTAAAGATGAAATTAATACATGAGATTTTGAATACGAGATTTCTTATTCTCCATATAAATTAGAATCTTTTGGTGGGATTTTTCTTATTAAGATGTTTGATTCCCTGACACCTCAAGTTAAAAAGTTTCAAATTTAGCTAGGGTTTTGAACAAAAAATTAATCAAATGGATCATACAGTATCAATACTCACAATGTCACTAAGTTGTTTTTTCCCAAAATCCCTAATCCCTAAACCGACTCTCTTCTCTCTACCTCCCCTCTTCCTTCTTCTCCTTCTTCCTTCGTGATAACGGTGAGTCGCAGTAGTCCAATAGAAGCAAGTGAAAGAGAGTGACGTTCGTTGTTGTTGGGACTGTGATTGGAGATACGGATTTGAACTACATTGGCGGAGATGTCGACGGAAAAAGAGAAAATGACGAGTAAAATTTAGTTTGAAGCTACAAAAATTAGGGTTTTGGGAAAGAGTAATTAACGTTGATTGGTGAAGTTATTAAATGAAGTGCACTAAAAAAGAATTTTTTGTATGAGTAATATTGATTGTCCATGTAGATTGCTTTATTGCGACGTTAATTGCCCAATTCCCCTTTTTCGTTGTAGTATTTCTTACAAACAATTTCCTTGCATATGAGGCTGACACTGTGCACATTTACCCTCATTTATAATGTTGTTTGTAACATATATTGAATATTTTATTGCTTTAGGATGCTTGTCATTTTGCTTGTTGATTGGGGACAATAGTGATTAGTTTGTTTAATGTTTTTGTGAATTTGGGTTAATGCTTCTGTGTATGGTTTACTTTATTATACATGTTTCCCTTAGAGGTTTGGGTAGGTGGTAGAATGAGTGAGAAAAGCGAGAAAAATGGAAGGATAAACCATATTGGTGGGAAGAGGTTGAAGGAATGTGATACACAAACTTGGACATGACATATTCTAAGGTGTGTGAGAAGGTTAAAGGGTATAGGTGTGGTGAGGTGAAAAATAGGATACCACAAACCTCATACACCATGATTGACATTGGAGTTTGTCAGAAATGATGATGAAGTGAAATTGATGTTAGAGAGAGGGAAGAAATTTGGTTGGCTCAAGGTTTGCATTCAAACCGAGTTTAGGATAGAGGAAAATAAGGATTATGATCATGCCAACTATATATACTCAGATGAGGAAGAGAGACATGAATGTGTTGAAGCTTTAATGGAGAATTACGTCCGACCACAATGTACAACAGAAGAAGAATTCCAAAAAGAACAAACCATGCATGATGATGGAAATAGTGATCATGGGGAAGATGCTATTGATTTAAATAATGTAGTACAAGAAGAAGAGAGCGAAGCAAATGAAGAATGTTTAGATGATGAGGAGTTTTCGCGAGCAAGGGAAAATATGATAAAATTAAAAAAGGTTGTTGTTGCCAATGGAGCAGGTTTAGGGCTAGATAAGGATTTGAACTTGCCAAGACAAGAAAAAGACTCAAATGTAGAGATTCTTGATGGAGCAGTAAGACCTACTCAAACCGATGATTATGAACCATCTGATGTTGAGTATTCTTCAACTAATAGCAATGAGGAAGGAGAATTAGAGGTGAGAAAGGAAACAGATCATCAAAAATGTTTATGACCCTAGTATAGATCACAATAAGTTGCAATCCAATGTGGGCATGATATTCAAGAGTAAGCAAGGTTAATTGGAATGCAATTCACAATGCTTCAATGTTACTTGAAAAAAAAGTGAGGAAAAGAAGGTTGATTGTAAATATGAGGGAAAATGCCCTTGGAGATTATATGGTAGCACCAGAGCAAGAAATCAGTCTTGGGTGATAATGAGTTACCAAGAAGAGCATATTGTTTTAGGCCCTTAGAAATAAGCAAGAAAATTATGAATTTTTGGTTTTAAAATTCTTAGGTCAGTTAACAGTTGCAAATACACCATGTTGACAGCAAAATAACCAAATGACTGCTTTTACATTCAATTGCAATTCAGGTTCTACAAACAAGCACATTAATTGAGCTTTTTGGACAAAAAAGCTACTACCGCAACTAACCAAATAAGCACATTAAACATCATTGAGGTTCTACTTAAGCGCAACCTTGTGCATTAAGCATATTAACACAATTCCTACACAAAAACACTTCAACCAACTAGCCTCATTTTCTTCTTTTCCTTCATACTGGAAATTAAGTGTACTATTGCTATGAGTGAGAAGCAACATTTGGGCCTTCAATTCTTTCTTAGATGCTTTCTTCTACTCTACCTTCTCTGCCTCATTCATTTTTCTTTCCAGCTCCAAATTTTTCTCCTTCAACATTTGCGCAATAGTTTTCAACCCATCAATTCTTGCAAACATGTTGTTTACAATCTCCATGCTCCTGGGTGGAAGTTCACTGTCCATCCACCTAAAGAAGTCATAATTTTTAGGGTCCCCTTCCCGAAACAATTAACATGAAATTGACATTGGTATGTGTAGACCAAAGTACTAGTGAAAAGAGAAAATAGGAAGCAATTCCTATTGTTTTACCTTCTTTATCCAATATGGGCATCGACAGAATTGTCTACTTAGATTTGTTCTACTCCACGATGTCATTATTTGGACGGGAAGATTACGCCGACATCTCAGTCTAGATCAAGCAACAATGGAGTTCACTGACCTAGCGCTATCTTCACTTTCAGATTCCATAAACGTATTCAAGGATACAACTCAACAAAAACGGCAAGAAAGTTAGCAAATCAAAAGCAAGAAGAGGAGATGAGATTAGGGATTTGGGCTACTGCGACTCACCATTATCGCAAAGGAAGAAGGAGAAGAAGAAATAGGAGAGGTAGAGAGAAGAGAATCAGGTTTAGGGATTAGGGATTTTGGGGGAAAAACGAGTTAGTGAAACAGCGAGTATCGATATCAAAATAGTGCGTTTTGATACCTTGGTTAAGTTAACCCGACATCGTTTTGTGGAATCCATTTTATTAATTTTTTATTTACAACCTTGGGGCGATAATATTACAAACTTTTTAATTTGGGGTGCCATATGAACCACGGTCAGTTTAAGGTGTTTCTGTAACGGCTCGCATAAGTCAAGATATTTTTATAAGTTTATATTCCTGTGATTGAGTAATTATTTTAATTTAATTATTTTACCATGTGGAAAATTTTATAAAAAATTAATAAGCTTTTTAGATTGTCACTAATAAAAATAATTAAAAGGAATTTTATTACAGTAAGCATTGGAGGAAAAACTAGAGAGATTCACTATTTTAAATAATAATAATTTTACTAATAATATTATTTATCTTAATTTGATTTTATAATTTTTAAAATAATTAATGATTAATTCTACATTAATCATTATCTTCTTTACGAATTAGAAGATACCCCATCAATCAAGAGTATAAAATAACGCAAAACTAAATACAAAACCGTTCTTCAACTTCTTCAAAAAAGAAAAAAAAGAAAGGCGATGGAAACCTTAAATCAGCATTTAATTGTTGCTAATATGTTTTATAGAAAAAAGATTATGGTTTAGCTTTTGTTTATATGTATGTAAGATAAATAGATATTTCGATTCTGTCGTCTTTCATCTTCCTCATCAAGTCCATTGAACTTCCAATAGAGCAGCAACGACGAACGGCGGCGGCGGCACAGGTGCTTTGTTTTTTCCCCTCTTTATAGTACTTTTAGAAAGCAAAAACTAAGCAGCAGTATGTTAAACCAAATGTAGTGGAAATAATCAGTTTGGCACCAGATCATAAAAGTGTTATTCGATATAAGCCAGTTAAACAATGGCTAGGATTTGCCTAATTTGTAAGGATTCAAGCTTAATCAACAATTACTTTGTTTGGCAATTCAAATTTTGTATATTGTTTATTTTCACATTACTTTGTTGTTATTATCTTAATTTAAGTTTCAATCATTGATTTTAGTATGTAACTATTAGCATATGAATTGTGATCCAGTTGAAAAATTTTATGATTGCTCTACTTTATTACATTATGCATTTGTTAATAGAAGTTTGAATAATAAGTCCTAGTTGTTTACTTACTAGTTCAATGGACGAGTGCTTGCCTCTTATTGCAATTAAGTTTAGCCGTTGGGCTAGATCTGCTTGAAGATTTTTCCATTTGCCAAAAAAAAAGATTAATTTACATTAATATTAGGATTTTTATCTCATTTCTTTTTTATTATATATAAATTGTTATGCATTCTATGCCAAAGATATATGCCTAACTTTTCTTAGATGCAAACATGAATTTTTCATTTTGTACATGGGCTTAAAGTCTCAAGTGCACCTTGCACTTTTCAACAACTGTGAAACCTTCTTATAGCTCAACATCCTCACCATAGTTTTACTGGATTTAGTGCCAATGATGTCTTGTAATATTGTGCCATTGGTTTCATTGCTGTGATTTGGAGTATATGGATGAAGAGAAATGTCATTATTTTTCAAAATTCAGAGTTTTTCCTAAAATTCTCTGTTCAATGACATTATCTTCTTTGCAATGTGTACTTTTAGAACATTCAGAGGAATGTCTTTAGGTGTTCTCCAATATGATCTAAAGGTGTTGTTTTTGTTTTTATATGTTTTAATTAAAAAGATTCTAGCGGTGACTTATTACTTCTGGCTTCTATCTTATGCTTGTGTTCTGGAGGATTTCTTGTCCTCCACTTTATACATTCTTTCTTCCTCAGTAAAATTTATTTTTCAAAAAAAAAAAAGGTTGTAACTAATTATTGCAGGTGAATGGAGGGAAATTTGAGTAACTTCCAGGTGGGGCATCTACCAACTGTGATATATAAGCCTGAGTTTATCACAGAGAGTGAAGAAACCCATCTCCTAGATAAGGTGGTGCCTTTTTCTACTTCTATTTTTTCATCCCATTCCATTCTCCTCTCTCTCTCTCTCTCTCTCTCTCTCTCTCTCTCTCTTTAATAAATAATCTGGCTATACTACAGATTTACGAAGCTCCTGCATCAAAGTGGAAGTCTTTGAAGAATAGGAGGCTTCAGAATTGGGGTATGTGGGAAACTCTTTGAAAGCTGCACAATATACACATATGCAAAATGCTAGAAAAAAGTGACTGAGACTTCATTTCATATCAATGATAATTTAAACTCTTTGCTAAAATTGATAGGTGGTGTTGTCCATGAGAAGGGTCTACTACCTCAAGATTGTAAGTGGGAATATGTTTTATCTAAGTTTTAACACTGTTGGTGATAGTTTTATTGCTTAATGAAAACTTTAGCTGTCTACTTTGCTGAGATGCGTCCATTTCTGTTGTACTGCTATCACTTTGTTCAGTTTCAATTTGATTTGCCTTTAGAGTATGATTAACTTCTGTGTTCAAACTTGCATCCTTAGTTCAGTTGCTCCAAATGTATGCTCCAGTGTATAAAGTTGAATTTTTTTACAACCCTTGGCTTGTTTCATTTGGGAGTACAAGTATATCGTGCAACTGGAGACAGCAGATTGACTGTTTAGTTGTCTTGAAAAGTAGCGCATGATTAGGTGATTTTGCATGGTGTTTTATTTCAATTTCAATCTTTGTGGTGTGATTCTATGTATAATTAATTGCTTTGTGTCTCTGCAACTTCTGAAGTGGCTGCAAGGAAGTAGGGCTGTATTTTCTACATGGTAGGACCTTTATAGGAAATCTCTTGGATGGAATAATTTGAAGCCATGTACTGAATTTTCATGCCGTTGGCAAGATTTTGAGATTCAATGTTTCAATTATCACTGGTATCATAAATATTTGACATGATCCTGTGACTGTAACTTAATTATTGTTTATTAACGAGTTTGAGATCACATATCATTCATTTCACTGATTCAGTTTCAGTTATATTACACTTGTCTTAATAGCAATTAAACTCAGTTGCATTTCAATCCCATTAATCAATCACCATTATGGGCAGTTGGTAGTATTTTTGACATGCGATGGAGGATCAAAGATGTTCTATTAAAGAAGTTAGAAAATTCTGGGAATTTTATAAGTTGATATTGAATTTTCAAAATCCTTATTGTTTAGTCTTATTGTAACATTTGATTGTGAGAATCTGCTGAGCAAACTCTATTACAGTGCCTCCTTGGCTGATGAAGATTACACAAAGAATATTTGAGGAATCAGAACTGTTTCCCTCAGCAATCAATCATGTTCTCATCAATGAGTACCTTCCTGACCAGGGAATTATGGTTTGTACTGAACCCTTCTATAATATTTTTGCTAACTTACATTTATTCCATAATGTGCTCCTCCCTGACCCAACTCAAGACACTTACATTTCCCAAAAGAAAATAAAGAAAGAAAGAAAGAAAACTTCTTGGTTAAGTTTCAGGCTGAGTCTGCCTGATGGGAATTTATTGCTTCATGTTTTGTTCCACACTATATGATGTTTCATCCATAATCGATTATCTGTTTTTAAATTGCTCAAGTTTTTGAACATGTTGACAATGTTTCCAACACAATGTTTGCCACTGTTTACTATCATTTCATTGTTTATAATACAGCCACACCAGGACGGACCTGCTTATTTTCCTGTAGTAGCTATCCTCTCCCTTGGATCACCAGTTGTCATGGACTTTGTTCCACATTCAAAGTTGAGAACATGCACAGATACACCGAAGAATGACGTTGAAAATAAAGGATCTGGTAAGGAGGCCTTAAATATTGAGACAGATAAACGGATGGATAATCACCATTCTTTCTCTGTTTTCTTGATGCCTCGTAGTCTACTGATATTCAAGGATAATGCCTATTCAGGTGGGTGCCTACCTAGGTTGCATAAAAGAAATCCCACCCAGTTGCCTGTTAGTATACACACATGCACACATATATTAAAAATGCACTCAAATTGATTTTGTTACTCTGTGGTTTCTAGACTACCTGCACGGTATAAAAGATAGCAAAGTGCATCAATACGATGAGGTAATATGATTGCATTTGACAAGATAAAGAGGCCTGTTCCTGAATGGGTTTGTAAGCGTTTTGCAGGTTCTGTTCTGACATTTCTATTTCCTTTTTTGCCTTTTCTCAGGCCATAAATGATGCAGACTCTTTGCTAAGTAATAAATTTGTGCCAGAATCTGAGAAAGGTGTTGAAATAGTGGGAAGCAGAGATCACAAGGTTCATCGGACAAAGAACAGAGTTTCATTGACATGTCGGCTGGTGTTAAAGGTTCACAAGAATTTATTCAAGTTTTAGTATTTAGATGCTATGTGCTTAGTTCTTTCGCTTTTATATCTGGAATTCTCACTTTTCAGTTAAAAAAATAGAGGAAAAAAAAAAGGAATTCCAACTTACAGAGTGTTAGAATTGTGCTTCAAGGAGATAGGGTATGACTTGTACAAAGAAAATGCTTGGTAAAGTTGGTGTTTATGCCAATAGTGCATAGACTAGGGAGAAATGTGTAAAAGGTGGGAAAGCATATTGGAAATTGGAATGCATGAAAGTGAAATTTTTGAAAAGAGAGAGTACTCGAACACTTGATTTTAGTGTTTGTATATTTGATTTACTTTTTATCGTAGTATGTTTGAATGATATTCTAACATATATACTTGTAAAAAAAATATAATAATTGAATAAAACATTTGAATAACATCTATATGATTACGAATGTCTTTTGCTGGAGAAAAAATAGACAAAAGATCACTTTCAATACATGTTTTTTGAACAATGATTATTTAACTTTTCACTTTGAAATGGATTATACATTATTTATTTATTTTGAATAAAGAAAAGGTTATCAGGTATTTTAATCATTGCTCGAGGAGTCGTCCTCGACTAAAATTATCTCCATATGTCATCCTTGATTAAAATTTCCCTACAGAGAACCATGTTGACCGCCAAGCATGGTTGAGACACAAATTTTACTAGGTCGCAGTGATTATTGGTTATTAGTTACTAGTTTAGAGTCTGATTGAAGAAACATAATCAGTATTTAAATATCATGCACACCTTGTGGTAATCCTTGGTATTTTTGGTTATCCTTGGCATTTGATTGTAATCTCACATTAGGTAACATTGAACAGAATTCATTCATCTTTAAATCATTTCACTAAAATTATATCCATTGATTCTTGACAGCAGGTGAAACACCTGATACAAAATTAAGGCATAATTAACTGACAAAAAATTGCGGATAACACAAACCTACGATCTTTGGTGATAGTAAAAAGTTTGGTATAACAGGAATCTCAACTGATCAAGAACAATTCATCAATGATGCTATTAACTCATTTAACAAGGATTATGCACGAGCCAATTTCTTCGGACAAGGCTTGAATAGCTTTGCTGATAATTTAAAAATCTACAACCATGAGGTGAATGATACATAAACCTCTGAACAAACCTAAAATGGTAATAAACATGAAACAAAAAAAATATATTACCGATTGAAAATCATGCAGAAACCGAGCATTGATTTGTAGTTACCAAAACTTGTTCGCTAATCATCGCAGTCTTACCAAGTTAAATTGTTAAATTCCCTTTTCAGCACTCGCGGATGTCGCAAAATGGGGAAGTGTTTTGTCCATAATACCGTAAAAATATTGCACCTAACCAACTTATTGAGTCTGATGCAAAATGTTCACACAAGTGTATTTGAAAGCTCGACCAGTTTATATCCAACGACAATGTCATCAGGGCAAATAAAGCATTTCAAGCATCTATTGAGATTGAGACCTGTTCACATCCAAAGACAATTACTAGGGGCACCACAACTTTTTAAAATGGTTTTTTAGATCTTGTACAATTACATC
The DNA here is from genome assembly GCF_014843425.1 of Jatropha curcas. The sequence goes on along the minus strand of NW_023591350.1, from coordinate 73,524 downwards.
CTTTTAGGTTTACCAAAAAAAAAAAAAAAAAAAAAAAACCACTAAATAGTTCAAACTACTTTATTCAACTCTCCAGAATCAGTATTGAGAAATTTATCATCAGTTTAACAAGCAGCAGCGGATATCACCAAACTAGTTCTAATTCCATTGAAATATCACATTGCTTCAAAATGGCATCGCCAGAATCGCTCAACTTCAGTTAAGATCAACACAGTGGCAGCTCGACAACTAAGAAAGATTGAACACTTCCATTTATTTATTTAGCAGCTTCAGAAGCTTCAGTCGTTTTAACTTCCGATGCACACTGAGACACATAGGGCTTGAGCTGAAAGCAAAAGAAGGAAATCTTAAACCATAGAACAGGTAAACAACTTATCATACACATTTGGTACACTACTAAAATGAGAGAGGATATTTTTTCAAGGGGTGAAATGTGCCCATTTTAGATGTGCATAAAATCAGTAATTTGTATAATTCCCTCCGTCCAAGTGTTCTTAAGTAGGTGGGCGAATGCCAGATGCAAGTCTTCTGTGTTTATTGGCACATTAAATAAATTAATTTCCTCGACACTAGATATTGACATCATCTAAGAAATTTAGTTAGAACTTTATGCAAATCCTAAACATCCATCCTCTAGAACAAGAAAAGAGATGGGGTGGAATAAGAATACCTTGAAGTCGGTCAAATCAGGGATTACATAGTTGGGCAATTTCTCCGGAACAATAACATAACCACCTGCAACAAATAGCAATAGCATTTGAGAATGAATAACAACCAGCAAGTTATGCTTCTTTTCATTTGATATGAACTCCAAGTTCTTTAAAAAACCAAAATATATTCAAGTAAGGTGGGTATTTGAATTTGATTAAAATCCATTATTTGGATTGTCAAATATTTATGGATTTGGAATTGAATGAAATACCTGCCAAGCTTAAAGGCTTAAGTATAATGCATTTCAAATCACTTAAAAAATGTGTCACTTATCATCTTCTCTACACTTCAAAATCCTAGATTTCAAATCAAATACATGAATCCAACCACAACATTAGTGCTGTGTTTGGATGCAATAATTTATGATTGATTTTGGATTTGATCCCAAACTAAATAGTTTGATTTTCATTGGGTATTTCAAATTCACACTCAAATAAGGCTTTTCCACATAATCCCGACATTACGGCTTATGGCTCAGCTGATTTAGATTTAGGGTACAAAATAACTAACCTAATACTCATCTAGTATAAAGTAGATGTTGAGTTACAGAATACACCAAACAGGGATGTACGTGGACACACTAGCAGTGACATCTTTAAAACCAACCAAAATGATAACCACCTTTGCAATTAACATAATTCATGATTAGATTCATCTATACTAAATTTTGATGCAATTCAAATACTTACTGAAATAGCTGATTCTAAGAAAAGGATAGAAAAGGCAAATTAAAGACAAGACAAAAACTCTTTACAATAAAAAGGCGAGTAATAAATGTATCTATCATATAGAATTAAAAAAAAAAAAAAAATTGAAACCTTTGCGAGTGTGAAAACCGGTGGGCTTGCAATTCTTCCCTTTGTAGTAATTGCGAGGAGCACGTTTTGATGAGAGAATGTCCAAAGATGACGTTCGCTTTCTCCGCATTGCCCTGGCTAGACCTTGTATTAGTCCCAAAGGCATTTTCGAGCAAATGAACTAATCTGTGATGTTCAAATGAATTAAGAGACCAAAATTTGCGTAGTATCGAATCATTCAATGAGATTTAATGCAGTTTGTTATTGTTAAAAAGAGACGCTTACTGGAAACAGAGTTGGGCAGATAAGCAATAGAAAAAATCAGAGAGGATTTAGGGTTTGCCGCTTTGCAAACTACGAAAGGCATACAAATTAGATCTGGGTACTTTCTCTGATGCTTAGCTGAACTTTCTTGTTTGCTCCAAACTCACTACTCAATAGAACTGGGGTTGGTAGTGGGTCAGGTGTCCATTATAACTGCCTAACTTTAAGCTAAACCCGTTTATGAAACGAGGTACCTGAACCCATTTAAAACTCTATAAAGTTGCTTTACCCGAACCCAAGATTAGATTACCAATACAATACCCATATGCTACCAAACCCCGTTTAACACAAAACAAACAAAATCCATGCCTAACTTTAAGCTAAACCCGTTTATGAAACGAGGTACCTGAACCCATTTAAAACTCTATAAAGTTGCTTTACCCGAACCCAAGATTAGATTACCAATACAATACCCATATGCTACCAAACCCCGTTTAACACAAAACAAACAAAATCCATACAACACACAAAAACTGAGAACCCATACAACACACGAAAATTGCCGCCGTAACTGAGAACCCATACAACACACGAAAATTGCCGTATCCCATTTCAATGCAACATAACTCCTGATATATGAAATTAATCTATACACTAAGTTAATTAATTAAGATTTTTTTTATTACCAATAATAACAAATGAGGTGTTTTTTATTTTTATTATTTTCAATGCAGTTGAAATAGAGAAATTAGTTTTTTTTTATTTGGGTTATACTTTCACACTTAAAATGATATATCTGCTTACCCTATAATATGAAATTATTATACATTGTCATTACATTACACATCCTCAACTAACTCATTCTTAGCCTCTCTCATGTAACTTCGCTTTCCATACCCGTATAAGTCATGTACATATCCCCCGTTCCGACTCTCTTCTACCTCCTTCTTTAAAATCTACGTGGATTCACCTCATAATCTACTTCCCTTCTCATACTTGTTCTAGTTATCGCAACCTAACTCCTAGTATATCTGAGACTACTCCAGGTACACCTAAGCTAATCAACTAAGATGTTTTTTTTAATTTACCAATTCAATCAATTAAAAATAAATCGCTTTTTTTTTTAATCTTGTTTGTTCATTGTGAAGATAAGAAATTTATTTTTTATTTTTGTTTATTATAAATGATTGTTATCTGTATTTGAAATACTTACTCGTATTACTAATTTATCTTTATGTTTTGAAATACTAATGTATTACTTATTTAGTTGTAGTGTGTTTTAAGCGAGTGACTCTCTTACCTTTTTTAAAAATTATCATATTCCGTACGTTCCGTATCTCGTGTCCTATTTCGGTGCAACTCAGTTCCTGGTATATGAGACTACTATAACTTTCTAAACTACTATAAGGCATACCAAAAAACTACAAAACAAAAAATTGTGAGAATAGAAACAAAAATTCTCCATTTAGAAGGAATTGGAGCCATCAGTTAGGAAAGACTTTATCTAGTTGAGTACAAAAATTGTACACCAGATGTAATGGAAAATCAACATAATCTCATCCCAGAAATTAAGTATTTCTTATTTTATGGCTTGGGTTATTTGTATTTTAACTAAATTTTAATTTAATTTAATGCATTATCTTGATGGAATGTAACTAATAGATATTAGCATGATAAAGACATTATCTAAAAATATAAACAAATTATCTTCTTACAATTGCTTTCATTCACCTTATCTTCTTACAATCGTGCTAAATAATGGTTGTCTTCCTCATACTTGACAATTTTAGGGCTTACACTTGACTTCCATATAATGCAAACTGCTCTGCTTTTATATATAAATATATATAAAAAGCTAAGGTTTCAGATTTTAGGTTGTAAATTTATTGTCCTTTTTTTCATATTTAATTAATAAAAATTGTTGATTTAGAAGATCAGAGATGAAATTTATTTATTACATATGACAATACTTAAAATTTCCTTTTTAATAGTAAATAATTAATTTGAACGGAGTCCAATGACCCGAAGTGTATTTGGATATTCGTCTCTTTATCAGATACTCTCTGTTTTTAAAATACCACCATATCCTATATCAAGAAGCTCAGTTTCAACTACTTTAAATGCTGTTGATTAGGAATGTATAAATAAGTATTTTCTTTTACTAAGGATTTTATCTTTTTTATTAATTGAGTATGCTGATGAGCTTCCAAGGACTAGCGTTTTTACGAAAGTCTATCATGGCCAATGTTTTAGCATTGCAATTAGATTGGGATAAAAATCAATAACTAATTTAAACAACCAAGAAATCTTTGTAGTTGGAGTTTATTAGTATTTCATCTGGAAAATTTTCTCCAAAAAACAAGAGTTCTTTCTATAGGTTGGATTAACCTTGTTCTATATAATGACCCAAAAATGCTAATTTTAGTTTTAAATTAAATCCATTTTAGTTTTAACTTAATGCCCCAACCCCACTTTTTCTCAATTGATCAACCCAAATTTTTTAATGTTTAAATATGATCATCAAGGGTATTACTAAAAAATAAGTACATCATCAAATAGACAATACAAAAAATTTAGAATAAGGGTTTTGGAAAATACAGATTGCGCAATGATCCTCTGAGAAATGTCAGAAGGAGGCATTGCTTTAAACCCAAAAAGAGGCGATTTACATTCCATTTCATGATCTGACCAAATGAAACTGTAAATGCTGTTTTCATATCTGTCTTTAGGGCAATTTTGAATTTGTCAAGTAACCAGTATTTTCATATCAAATTTACTAAAAATATTATGCATTGTAGAATTTTTCTTAAAGGTCTTTTTTAATTAGGAATTGGTATTCTAATTCCATTTTAAAGCCTGTATTCAAAGGTTTATAATTTTATTACTAATCTGGGAAAACCACATGCTATTCAGCATTTTTATCTTACATAAAAGGCTGCACAAGACCATGGACTTTCTAGATTTGGCAATTAATTTTTTTTGATTAAGCAAATCATTGGATTTTCATGGTTTACAATGCTCTTCAATCAGGATTTCATCTGAATTGGTTCCAGTGGGCTTGTTGTTTGTTTAATAGTTCTTCATCAAGTTATAGTCATATGGTAAATTCAACTTACATGCTGTTTACGATTCAAAGATGCATTGGGATGATCAGCACAAAGTTTATTATTCCATATTATTCTTTTAAATTTTTGATTTTATTTTGTATAATTTCAGTTGCTTAATTGCCGTTTTGATTCTATTTAACCACACATTATTTTTTTATATCTTTTAAATCTTCTTCTTTTTAGATTTTATCAAGAATTAATTTCTAATATTTTAATCGAATGGGCTTTTAATACATTTAATGCTTTCTTTTTTAGGTTTTTCTGTGAATTTCTAAACCTGGACTTTACTATTTTCTTATTTTAAATTTAAAATACAATATTCTTTAACTTGAATATGGGTTGTTTATTAGGTTTATGAAAGGAGTTTCCTATATTTACCATTAATTTATTTTGAGGTGATTAGTACAAAATACTGTATTTATTTCTTAAATCTTTGATTTACTATCCATGCATTCGGTTTTGACCAATAATTCTTAATTTAGATTTATTTGCATGTACTAACTTTTCATTAGTTTTTTTGACCATATCGTTTAAGGTATTTATTATCTGAACTTTATACATTTAAATCTGTACCTGTATCAAACAATGCAAGCACCTGAAACTATCAACAAGTAGCTCATGACACTCCTCAAGCATCAAAATATAAATCTTTGGACGAAAGAACACTAATCTGGAGTTTAGTGAACCTGACTTTCAGTAAGATGTTAAAAAATTTGAAATTAAAATCCTATAAACTCATAGAGAAATAGGTAAATAGGGCTCCAGACCTAGGGCATAAATTGAATAATCTAAATACTATATCTCAATTTAAATATAATGCAACGACAATATATGAATGGAATATAGGATGGACTTTTCTGAAATATATATATTGAGTATTCTACAGCAGATTGACTGATGCGCTGCTAATGCATTATAAAACTTCAATCAATTGTTTAAGATAAAGCTATTCGCGAATACTTATAGTGGTTTTACAGGGACAATTAAAAAGGTTGGTGGGATTATCACTTAACTGACCAACAACCTTAGAAATATTAAATTCAATTCAAGTAAATGATGAGAGGTGAACCGTATATATGATGAAAATGGTGAAGTAATTTTCAGGATGCTGTGTCATCTTTAATCACTCACATTATTTCACTACATTTTTATAGTGATCCTCTGCGTCTCACTTAAAGATAAAAACGCAGAATTTATTAAGTAATCTTAAATTGTTAAAAGATTAAGTGATTTTCAAGAATATAAAACTACTTTTTTCTTACTCGATTAATGTTAAGGCAATGATTCCATCAAGGGCTTTTGGAAAGAAAAGTTCTTGGGCTGGGCTTTTACCTTATTTTTTTTAGGTTGAAAGTTAGAAATTATATTTTAAACAACAATATGGTCAACCGTATACCTGTATAGTAAATTAATTATGGACCAATTAATCAGTATATTTCAAAAACAAGCGTTTACAAAATCTGTCAAGATTTAAAGCTTCAAAGAATATTAAATTATGAAATGCATAAAACTAAAAAAGAACTAGGATCGTTTTGTAAACAGTTTGATTATAGTATAACATCTTCTCAAAGGTGCGATGGACAATTTTCTAGACCACCTAAACCTAAACTAACAAACATTATTAAGAAAATAAAGAATATTGAGAATAGCAATTATAGGTCTACCACCGAGTAAAGATAATTTTATTCATAAGAAAAATCTAAACCCCTAAGAGACCAAAAAGGAAACAACATATAAATCTTTAAGTAAAAACTTCTTTTAAAGATTTTAACTTTGTTTATAATGTGTTAGAAAGGTCATTACTTCCTAAATTTTGTAGATTTCAATTAAAAAAATTGAATAATTAAATTTAGATGATGAAGTATTAGAAAAAAATTTATTGAATTATTATCTGGCATTCTGACACTTTAGATCTTTAAGATCATAGAAAATGATAATACAAATTGATGAATTAGATCGAACAACTAGTGTCATCTGAAAAAGTTTTAAATCATGTTAACTTAAGATCAAAGTACTTTACTAGAAGTAGTAAAGCAATATAGAAAGATCAAGAGACTAAAGCGCACTCTTAAAAAAACTAATTAAAAAGTTTTGGAAGAAGAACCAAAAATAAAAGAAGATATAGCTCCTAAACTTCAACATAATACTTATGATTTAACCACTATATTAAGATAAACATATAAAAATAAGAAAAATAGAAGCAGAAATCTCCAATAAAGAATTACAAAAAGAAGTTTAAGGACTCTAAAACATTGAAGTAAGTGAATATAAAACGACAATTTCAACTCCACGATAAACTCATAAATTTATTAGAATCCCAAACTTAGTCCTCTAGTTTTCCTCTTTCTGAAGAAGAAACCAGAAAATGATAATTATTTTAAAAGAGGGAAATAAACCAATTGGATGAAGACATAGACAGTAATTTCCTAAATTTATTGCAGGAAATAACATCAAAGAAAATTATTTTAGTAAAAATAAAACATTAAAAATAAATGATTTTCTAATAGAGGCTATTGGCATTGTTTGATACAGGTGCAGATTTAAATTTGTATAAAGGATCAGATATATTACCTAAACGATATTTGGTCAAAAACTTAATGAAAAGTTAAGTACAGCAAATAAATCTAAATTAGTAAATTATTGGGTAAAACCGATGCAATGATAGTAATTCAAGACTTTTAGGAAATAAACTACAGTATTTTTACTATCACCTCAAATAAATTATATTGGTAATATTAGGGAACTTCTTTCATTTTAAACCTTAATAAACACGTATATTCAGTTAAAGGAAGATTTGTATTAAATTTAAACTAAGAAATTAGTAAAGCCAGGTTAGAATTCACAGAAAAAACCTAAAAAGAGAAGGAAAAAACAATTAAATTTATTAAAAGCCCATTCGATTAAAATATTAGAAAATTAATTCTTTGATAAAATCATAAGAAAGAAAGAATTTTTAAAAGATATAAAAAAATAATGTGTGTTTTAAACAGTAATCAAAACGCAATTAGCAACTGAAAAATCGTATACAAAATAAGAATCAAAACATTTAAAATAATATATGGAAATAAAACTTTGTGGCTTGATCATTCAATGCATTTTGGAATCATAAACAGCATTGTTAGTGATTTTTACATATGAACATAACTTTATGAAAGAACTATTAAAAACAAAAAGCCCGACCAAATTCAGATGAATCCTGGAATGATAGAGCATTGCTAAACATGGAAATCAGATTTGCTTAATAAAAAATTAATTGCCCTAAATCTAGAAGTCCATGGTCTTGTGCAGCCTTTTATGATTAAATTAAAAATGCTGAAATAGAAACGTGGGTGTTCCCAGATTAGTAATAAATTATAAAAACCTTTTGAATACAGCTAAAATGGATTAGATTAGTTCCAATCCTAAATAAAAAGACCTTTTTTTTAAAAAAAATTCTACCAATGCTAATATTTTTAGTAAAATTTGATAATTGAATACTGAGTTATTGGCAAATTTCAAATTGCCCCTTAAAGACAGTATAAAAACAGCATTTACAGTTCATTTTGGTTTCAATATGAATGGCGAATGTATGATGCCTTGTTGGTTTTAAAGGAATGGCTTCCTTCTGAATTTTAGGAGGGATCATTGAATGATATTTTCAACCTTATGGCTAAATTTTTGTAATTGGTCTATATTGATGATATACTCTATTTTTATCAATACCTTGATGATCATTTTTAAACATTTTTAAAACATTTTGTTGGATCATTGAGAAAAATGGCGTTTGGCATTAAGCTAAAAAACTAAAATGGATTTATTTAAAAACTTAAATTAGATTTTCATGCGGGTCAGTTATATAGAACAAGGTATAATCCAAACCTATAGAAAAGGAACTCTTGTTTTTGGAGAAAAATTTCCAGATGAAATTACTAATAAACTACCAACCTACAAAGATTCCTTGGGTGATGTTAAATTATTGTATTGATTTTGTATTCCGCAGATCTAAATTGCATGAGTAAAAAACCATTGGCATGATAGACTTCGTAAAACTGCTAGTCCTTGGACTCATCAGCATACTCAATTAATAAAAAAAGATCAGAAATCCTTATTAAAAGAAATACCTTATTTAATACATTCCTAATCCAACAGCATTTAAAGTAGTGAAACTGATGCTTCTGATATAGGATATGTGGTATTTTTAAACAGAGAGTATTTGGGATAAAGAACGAATTATCCAATACACTTACGGGGTCATTTGGACTCCGCTCAATTAATTATATCTACTATTAAAAAGGAAAATTTTTAAGTATTGTCATATGTATAAATAAAGTTTCCAATCCTGATCTCTTAAATTCAAAATCTTTTATTACGAATTGATTTGTAAATCTGCTAAAGACTGTCTACAAAAAGATTGTTTAAAAATCTTGCCTCTAAACAAAAATTTTTTGCGAAGATGGTAAGCACTATTAAGTGTCTTTTTGATTTTGATATTGAATTTTATTCCCTGGTACTAAAAAATAATTATTCCGGACTTTCTAACCCGCGAATTCTTACAGGAAAAGGGTCGAAGGAAAGATAAAGAGTAAAAGAAAAGAACCCTTAAAGCAGGGAATTCTTTACCTCAACCCTAGTAAAAGCTCTTTCTGCACTCTGAAGGACCTTTATTAAAACCCTAAAACACTAAACCTTACCCCCCAGTGAAAGACCTTAAAAAAATTTGGATTGAGAACTCTTCTTCAATCTCCCAGAAGTTATTAAAGGCCTGCTACAGTCTTTGGCATTCCTCTTCAGCGGGAGGTAGTACATGTATGTCTTCTCAATCTTAAGCATCTATCCGCTCATGATACGGCTGATTCCGTCTCAAACGGTAGCGGTAAAGGAATTATCAAAAATTCCGGTGATGGCTTGTGGATTTGCGAAAAAATCCCAATCTAATAATATTTATAAATGGTTTTCCAAACCAATGTAATGATTTTTGAAATAGAAATAGAGGATGGGATATAATCATTATCAATCCCTTGGCAAATAGTAAAATCTTTTTATCCTGGAATGGGTATATGCCAATGATTTTTCTAAACCGGCAGGAAATTATAGTAACATTTTGATTGATTCTGGATCAGTTAAAAAGAATTAAGCATACTTTTGATAAAAAATATTAAAATATAATCTCTTACTCTTCTATACAAATAAAATGCGTCATCCATCCTAAGGAATGGCCCGTGATCTTCTCTTTGTACTCCGGTAAAGTTGTAAACATTTGATAGACCATTGTACTATTATAATAGTTTATGTATAAAGATTGCGTTGGGAAAAAGTTTTTTAATATTGCAAAATTCCACTTATACACAATTCTTGGGGTTGTTTATTTTGACCAAAGCAACTTTTACTAAAATTGGTAAGTTCCTAAGACTGTTTAAACGCATGGTGGCAATTAAAGCCATTTCTGAGGATATTATGCCTCATGAAATCCATTATTTATTTTCATTTTTTAAAACCCATTATAAACCTACACCTGAGAAAGTTCATATACCATCCCTTGATGTGATTATGTGGTAGTGACCTTCTTCACACCTGGCGTTTACCATGGTTATTTTGAATTCTCAGATTTATTGTCCGGGAACCCAAGATTCCCATGTTAGTCAAACGCCATAAAATTAAAATGGTGGGGAGCTTTCAAGAGACCACCACTGATACTTAAAATTGGGTTTCAAATGATCGCCAGATTAAAATTATCCAAAACGCCCATTAAACTGCTTTAACCTATCCAGCACATTTGGCATATACCAGAAATCCACAATTTGGGGATCCAAAAGCCCATGCCAAGCTCGGGGTGCTTAGCGCAGCTAAAACTCCTGAGAGTATAAACTCATTTGTCAAGAAATGGTTCGAACAGTTATCAACTGATTCGAACCGCCCATGGTAAAACCATCCTCCAGTAAAAGAAACACTTGGTGCATCCTTCTTCCAGTAAATCCAAAACCAGTTGCAAAGGGTAAAACCAAAAGATTAAATGGGCGTCAGTATCATCATCAGAGCCAGCTCGATCCACGGATAATGATGATGATGGAAAAGCATTTAAATCCGCCATTAACTTAAAAGCAAAGCAATCAAAGGCTAAAGCTAAACAAAGTTAAAGGCAAAAGGAAAAGAAGAAAAAAACAAGTTTAACAGAGAAAGTAAAAAAAAAAAGCAGGACAGCTCATCGTCCTCTTCTTCATTCCTCTTCCTCGGATACTTTGTAAAGAGCATCATTCGAACAGTAAAAGGGCAAAGGTACAGTGGACCGACAATTCACTGTTCATCCACAGTAAAAAGCATGATGGCAGACACGGTACTCGTACATCAATAGTAAAAAAATTCCTGTATTTTTGTATTTAAAGAGAGCCTCTCCCTCTTTGTCAGCATAAGGCTTTTGATTAGAAATAAACCCTTACCACTGGTACTCTCCTTCTTCTTCCAAACGTTCCTTGTTAAGGATTTCAAGGTTAGAGTATTCTATGTAAGTTAAAAACCTAGTTTTGATCTTATCATGTTAAATTTTGTATATTTAAATTTTTTGTAATTAAATAAAAGTAAATATTATATCTTGGCTACTAGGTTTTTAAAAGCCCGTGTTGACGACACTTTTCTTCTTCTCCCTCCACACTCTGACTTTAATTCTGGGGATCCTAGGATTAGGTTGCAGGAACCCTAAACCTTGTGATAAATAATTTGATAAAATTTGGTTGAGTTTAATTGATTAAAATATTAGATTGATAAATTGATTATAAGTATGCTCTGTTGGATGCAGGCCTTAGTCTGATCTTCCACATCAGAAATTTGTAATATTATTAAATGAGTTATTATTTATATTATTTATAGATCCCATCGATCATAGCATTCCTTATTTATAATGTTATTATTGACCCTTTTAGTAAAAAGTTACTTCAGAATTTTCAACATTTACTTAGTAAATTTAAATTAATTAAGGCTAAATCTACAACCGGGATCCTTTGTCCTTTTGTTGGTATCAGAGCCAATCCATTTTTAGCAAATACTATTATCTATATATATAAACGATTCTATTGCGGACTTGCTCATAGATGGGTTTTGGATATGGCCTACTGAAACCCGTTTCTTTTTTGGATCTCTCTTTTTTTTTCCCCCCTTTTTTTTTTTTTTA
>NW_023591350.1:0-61004 GCF_014843425.1 Jatropha curcas | reverse complement strand
GAAGCAAGGTATGTCTCTGTTTTATATGCTGATAGTTGAAAAAACTTGTTTTTTTGGGTTTTTTAGGGGGGGGCGGGGGGTTTGTTGGATACACTCCAATGGTGTGTTTTAGATTTTGGAGCCACTAAATCATGTCGTGCAAGTTTCATTGGTAGCAGTGTTCAGTAACTTCGTCAGCCTAAATAAAGGAGAGTGTAAGCCATTTTTGTCGTGGGCAAGATGGCACAGAAGTTGCAGTTCTAGCGATAGGAAATGTTCTTTGAATTTTGAGAATAATAGAACATTGTTTTTGCGAAGCGAGTTTTATATGCGTACCTTCAATTAGAAGCGAATTTTAAATTTCAAGTTTCTAGTTTGAGCAAGAATGATATTCGGGTTTGTTAATGATTTATGATGATTCTGTTCGTTATTAAATTTAGAAAACAACATGAATATGTTTCTGGCTCATATGTGGATTTTGATGTGATCTTTTTATTGTCGTCAAAGGTTTCACTGAACTGCAAATTCCTAATTCTGAAGGTTAATAACTTTTGTGATGTCATTGTTTCCATTGAAAAGAAAATGTTCCTATGGAAATTTAGGTCATACCGTATTGTGGCATTTAAAGGCGTTGGTCATATTTAATTTAGATAGGATTCTAGGTGTGGTCAAGGATGGGACCAGTGAGTTCAGTTGAAAGTGGAGGCCAACTACCAACCTGTGTAATCTTGTTTAGAAGGTAAAATGGCTAAGAGGCCTTTCCTATAAAGGGTAAATAGAACTAAATGATGTTACTGAATTAATTCATGTCTGATTTGTGTGTGGTCCAGTGAGTGTCCAAAGCTAGGGTGGTTTTGGAGCATTTGAGAACTTTTCACAGAATGATATATTCCAAGATAGATATGGATACATTTACCTGTTGCGTCGTAAGTCTGAATGTTGCTTTGAGAAATCAAAAGAGTTCAAGGCAGAAAACGGAGGAAAACGACAATGGAAATTATATCAAAGTTCGTTACGGTCGTGACCCATGGTTGGCGGAATAACCTCTCTAGGGAATTTCATGTACTTATTTATCAGAACAAAGGAATTACTTTTCACAGTTGGTCTGCACCTGGTATGCCACAACAGAATGGTGTAGCCAGAAAGAAGAAATAGGACGCTTATGGAAATGGTTCGATCAATGATGAGAGGGTTATTCAGATTTGGCCCATGTTCGGCTTTTGGGGGTGATGCCATAGAACAGCAGCATATATTCTGAATTGTGGTTCCATCTAAGTCAGCTACTTAAAAACTCTACAGAACTGATGGACTTGGGGCGAAAAGCCAAGTCTGAGACATGTTCGGATGTGGGTTGATCCAGCCCATGTGCTGAAAGGGAAAGCAGATAAGTTGGAATCAAAAAACAGGACTGTTGCTTCTTTATTGGATATCCTAGAGGACGAAAGGTGGTTTATTTTATTAGTTCTCAAGATTAAAACGGGTCATTGTTAGCACCAATGTGCACATAGTATCTTGAGGAAGACTATATTAAAAACCATATTCCCAAAAAGTCAATTAGCCGTTGTATGAATGAGAGGAGAAAAATATGACCAACTAGAACTTTTCCATTAGAACAACAAACTAAACCATCAATGGTTGGAGGACATTCCATTGCCTAGTCGTAGTGGGAATAAATGTTAGTCGACCAGTAAATCAAAAATTCAGCCTGAATATTCAGTACCTAACAGTTTTCACTACCACCTGAAAGGTAGTTGAGAAGTTATGTAGAAACTTGAAGTGCGCAAGCTGTTGCATCCAAATATACAGGAAGCACAATGATTGGGGCTGTCTAACATTTCATTGCCTCTGGTGATGACAGGACATGTTGACAGTTCCAGAACATTTGACAAGATGGTTAGTCCCACCAATCCATGGACTTGCCGGGCTTTACAGGCCACAGCCAAGATGAAGTTTTGATTGCAGAAACCTGCTTTAGTTACTGTTCGTCGTTAGTGGGAGAATTAGACGACCACCGGTTCGATATACACTTTGGGAGAAGCTTTGTGATAGGAATTCCGTGAAAAGAAGTGAATATTGAACCTGTCTGTTACTATGAAGCACTAACAAGATAAAGATGCTGATAAGTGGGCTTGTAGCTATGAAAATCTGAGATGGAGGTCCATGTACTCTAATCAAGTCTAGAAACTGTTAGAACCACCTTGAAGGGGTTAAACCCATCGCGATGCCAAGTGGCATCTAGTAAGAAAAAGAGGCAGGTATAGACGGGTAAAGTGCAAACTTATAAGTTCAAGGGCTTATTGCAAAAGGGTTTACTCAGAAAGAAGGGATCGAGTTGTATGAGGAACTTTTTCGCCGGTAGCCAGTGCTAAAGTCTTATTAAACTCTTTCTATCCATTGCCAGCTCTGTATGTTATAAGAGTTTGGCAAATGATGGTCAAGACAGCTTTCCTAAATGGAAGTCGTTAATGAATGCATCTATTATGGAAGCAACAGAGGGTTTCAGTAAACAATGGACAAGGAAAATTTGCTTCTGGCAAATGTGAATAGGTCCCATTTAGTGGGGCTTAAGCAAGCATTCTAGGTCATGGAATATTGTTTTGACCAGCGATTAAAAAGTTTTGCTTTTGATCAGGTCATGATGAGTTCTTGTGTGTATAAGAAAGTGGAATGGTAGTAAGGTTGTTTTTTCTGTACTATATGTGGATGATATTCTGCTGTATAGGAATTGGTGGTAGGTATGTTGAAATTGTGTCAAAGATTGGCTATCCCAACGTTTTTGATATGAAGATTTGCGGAGCAGGCTGCTCAATTCTTGGGGATTTAAGCTTATGCGAGATCGCAAAAAAAAGGATGATTGGCTGTATCGTTCAAAGCACTTTATTATGATACATTCGTTGCTCGTTGTCAGCATGAAGGAGTTCCAAGAAGGGTTTTCTTCCCTGCAGACATGGAATCACTCTTATCGTAAGGACCCAATGTCTAAGACACTTGAGGAGATAGAGAAACATGAAGGCAGTTCCATATGCTTCTGCAGTTGGAAGCCTTACGTTATGCAATGTGGTGTTACCAAGACCTGATAAGTTGGTTTTGCTGTTTGGCCATTGGTTAGCTGATTTCAATCTATCCTGGACAGAATAACACTGGATTGCAGTCAAGCATAGTAATTCAATACTGAAAAGGACATAGGGATTATATGTTTAGAGTTAATCAATCTGACGATCTTTGTACCCATTGGGGTATACAATTCGGATTTTCAGACTGATAAGGACTCGTCAAAAGGTCAACCTCTTGGTAATGTTTGTTTGGTCTTGGGAGGTGAGCCATAAGTTGGAGGAGTATTAAGCAAACTTGGTGGTTGCTGGACTCCACCATGGAAGCTGAATATGTTGGCAGCTTCTGGAAGCCTGCAAAGGAAGCTGTGATGGCTTAGGAACTTCGCTTATGGATTCTAGGCATAGTGTTTCTTCAGTGCCAATTGCCTATTACACTTTATTGTGATAATAGTGGGGCAGTTTGCAAACTCGAAAGGAAGCCACGGAGCCATAAAAAAGGGGCAAAACACATTTGAGAGGAAGTATCATTGATACGAGACATAGTTCAAAAGGGCGAGATGTGGGTAGTGACCAAAGATGGTGCATCGGAAAAACAACCTGGCAGATCCTTTTACAAAAAGCTTACCAGCCAAAGACTTTTGACAGTCAGATGTAGAAAGGAATGGGAGTTAAAAAAGGTTATAGATGCATGGTTATGAGTCTAAGTGTCGGAGATTGAATAGAAGATTATACTATTTAACCATGCCATATGAATAGGTATAGCTATGAATGATGTTCTAATTTGACAAGTTATTTTCCTTTGTATGTTAAGGAAATTTGCATTAAATAAATGTTATTAGGCCATCTATGAACAATAAGTTGTGATTAGACATTTTGTTATGTATTTAATGACCAAAGTAGAGAATGGATGGTTAGTACTGACTGTTAAACATATTCTCTAGGACATTAGAAATAATGTTTATTGTTCTTAATTCTGATTATTTTTAATATTAGCAAAACATTGATTGTCGTTGCTGCTTTTGATTCATTAAAGGCGTTGAGTTTCATTTATTGGAATAATATTCTCGGTGAATTGGGCAAGGATATTTTTGGTGTTTGTAGAAATATTAATTTAATGAAAATAGGAAATCCAGTGTCTCGGTTTAGAGATTGATTTGCACGTTTAAGTAAGCTTATAAGGTTTTTATAGTGGTAAAACCCTGCAGGTGGATATTGGAAGTCCGACACATGAAATAAGATTGGATCGGAACAATCTGTAAAAGTTTTATATTGTGATTTAAATGAAATTGTCCAGTAAAGTTATTAAAAATGACAGGGCATCTGTAATCTGTAACGTGGGTAACAATTATGTTTATTATGTTGGGAATTGTTAAAATAAATAAGGAGTGTCAGTCATGAGTTTTTTAGTGGAATAATTCATGATTAATTATATAAGAATATGTGTTGGTCTACATGGGTTCTTATTATAAGTTAGAAGCCTGATTTTATTTTATTCCGCGGGTTCCTGTAGTGCCTTAATTTATTTGAAAGTTAAAGGGTGTATTAAATAATAGATAACATTATTTAGTGTTTAAAAATAATGAGTAATTAGTTTTTAATTAAATAATTTTTTATTAATTTATTTTATATGTAAAAAATATCTTCCTACGAAGAGAGTGTTTTTTTTTTAATATAAAAGTTGCAAAACCCTAAGAATAAAGAGACGCACGTTAGTTCTATTCTCTGCCCCACTCAAAGAAGTTCAAAAGAAAAATTAGTTAGGGGAATTTTTAACTGCAAGGAAGATCTTGGGTGACTCCAAGATCTCTGGAAAGAAGACCGGTGAGCGATTCGTGCGCTTCAAGAGGTTCAGTTTATTGATTTTGTTCGTAATGGTTTGTAGTGTGCCTCATTATGGTTTCTGATAAGGGTTGTTTTCCGCTTGTATACCGCTCCCATCAGGGTTTGCGGGCAGGGAGATCTTTTATCTCCATATTTACTTTATTATATATGCGAAGGCGTTATCGTTGCTTTTTTGAGGAAGCTGAGATGAAGGGTGGATTCATGGCGCTAGAGCAAGGATGAAGGGACCAAGAGTTTCTCATTCTTTTATTTGCGGATGACTCTCTGTTTTTCTTTAAAGCAAATTTGAGGGACAGGCAAAGAGAATTAGGAAATACGTTTGAAATGAATATGAGGAAGTGTCGGGACAAGCGCGTTTAATTTTCCAAAAGTCGGGCATATGTTTTAGTTCTAATTGTGCGCTTAGATAGCACGGAAGCCCGGCCTTAGATGTTCCATAGCTCGCTGGCAGGGCGAAGGTTATTTAGTTGTTACCATCTCTTGTAGGAAGTAGCAAGAAAACAAATTTTGTCCGATGTTTATTCAGCATGTCTATGGATAGAATAGAATCAATAACGTGGAAATAGGTAGGTTTACGTTTCTCGAGCAGGGAAAGAAATTCTTTTGAAGCTAGTTTCAAACTCTTCCATTCATACGTGTATGGAGTGTGTTTCATTTTTCCTGTAGCTAGGTGTTGATGATTGTAAAGAAAAGTCATGAATGCTGTCTAATTGGAAATCCAAATCAGGGCAGGGAAGGGAAAGGAATTCACTGGTATTCGTTGGGATAGGAGTGTGCCAAAGTAAGCGTGATGGGAGCTATGGGGTTCTGGGATTTGCATTGCTGTACCATTGCTTATACTAAACAAGCAGGGATGGAGATTGGAGTATCTGCATCCAATTACTCCGTCATATAAGATTTTTCAAAGCCACCATATTTCACTAAGGGGACTTTCTTAATGCCTTCTTTAATAAGTAATTTAGTTTTACTTGAGGGAGTTTCGTGCTTGGATATATTAAAGCAAGGGTATGGGGTTGGAGAGTGGCAATGGGGAAAAGCTTTTGCCTACGGGTCTCATCCGTTGGCGTTACCTGACTTGCGAGTTGTTGATCTTCTTGATGAGGGAAGAAAGGTGTTGGAATGGAAATAAGGGTTATGAGCTTTTAGTAACACGAGAATATTCGAGCCATATTGAATATTCCTTTGGACCTGGATCCAACGGAAGATTGTCTAATCTGGCAGTTTGGACAAAAAAAGGCATTGTATAGGGTGCGATCGACGATATTTTTTGTCAGTTTGAGATGTTTAGGGAAGACGGGGGCGAGCGCATTTGATTGGTGATATATGGGAGAAAGAGTTTGGCATTTGCAGGTCCCTCCCAAGGATGCGGGAATTTATGCGGCGAGTTCTCGGGGAATTCTACCTACTAAAATTAAATTGAGTGGAGGAGGGGTATGAGCAATAGCTAAACAGTGTTGTTTTTGTATGGAGGATGAGGACATCAATCATATTTTTATTGAGATGTGGAGAAGGTGAAGAAGTTGTGGCAACTCAGCTGGACTAAGCTATGCGTCCCGTATGTCTTGTTTTCGATTAACCAGTTTTTTTATGCAGGTCCTGGGAAGGAGGTCGATTGCCAGTACAAGTGTGCATTGCTTGTCTCAATATTTGGAAGATATGGCAAACGCGAAATGTTCTTGTGGAGACAGGAAAGCGTGGGGAATCCACGGTCAACTTCTCCGTCATGCTCGAAGGTCTAGTACAGTGAATGGCAGGCCAGCAAACAACAGACCTCACAGAACAGAGTCAATCCCGAAGTTCATTAGCGGCAATTAGCAACTCGTGTGTCTGATGTTAAGACAGAGCTGGTTTATGTATTGCGCAGAGGACCCATTTTCCCACGACTACTCTCCTGTTTAGCATTGCAGAATCGCTGATTGGCCAAGCATTTACAGATGTTGCAATTTTCCTAGGAAACTTCCAAACACTGGAGGCTATGGAATTATCTCTGATGACTGACGAAGGTGAATTTTTGTTATTTTGAAACAATATTTAGGACCCCACTTTTGTTGAAGCTTTAGCAATGGAGGGAAGTGTCTTCTTTGGCTACAAAATAATTTTTTTAAGTCCCAGGATGTGTTTTCGTGGACTCTCAGTGTTTAATTTCGGCTTTTCAGCCTTCAGATTTACATTTTCAGAATAGGAATTGTATTAGTGATTGTAAGTTGCTGTTACAGCAGCGGCCTAATGTTTCGTATTAGATGATTAGATGGACAAAGCAAATATAGCAGCTTACTCATTAGCTCGCAGCTTCCTATAATTATACTAGGAATCATGTTCTGGGAATAATGCGTCCTGTACAGGGTTTGTCTTTCAAGTTTATTACTCTGGATAAGTAAAAATTATGAGGTTCGCCTTTCAAAAAAAAAAAAAAAAACCGTTCTGTCAAAAAAGAAAAAAGTAAAGGGGAAAAAAAAAAAGAAAAAGGCCGATTCGAAACCAAATCAGGCATTTAATTGTGTTGCTAGTATGGTTTATAGGAAAAGGATTGAGAAAGGTTTAGCTTTTATTTATATGTTATTGTTACAATAGATAGATAGTTTCGATTCTGTCGTCTTTGTCCATCTTCCCCATCAAGTCCATGTGAACTGTTCCAATGGAGCAGCAAACGATGAACGGCGGCCGGGCAGCATAGGCTGCCTTTCCCCCCCCCCTCGTTGTATTGTACTTTTAGAAATGCAAAGCTGAGCAGCAAGTCAGGTAAACCAAATAAAGTGGAAAATAAATCAGTTTGGCACGAGCATCATTAGAAGTGTTATTGATAGTAAAGCCAGTTAAACAAAAGCTAGGATTTGGCCTAATGTTGTAAGGATTATTAGCTTAATGAACAATTACCTCGGTTTGGCAATTCAAAATCTTGTATATTGTTATTTTTTACATTAATTTGTTGTTATTATCTTAATTTATGTTTTACTAAGTTGGATTTTATTATGTAACTATTAGCATATACAATTTGATCAAGGTTGAAACAATTAAGGATGCTCTAACTTAATTACATTCTGCATTTGTACATTGCACCTTGTCAACTTTGAACAACTGGGAAACTTCTTATTAGGCCCAACATCCTAAAACCACGTAGGGACTATTTATCCATAGTTTTTAATGGATTTTGTTTTGCCAATGATGTCTTCAGATAGTGGTGACATTGGTTTCTTTGCTATGTGATTGGAGTATATGGATGAAGAGAAATTGTCAGTATCTTCAAAAATTCAGAGTTTTTCTTATAATCCTCTGTTTGAGTGAAGTTAAATTATCTTCTTTGCATTTGTGCTTCTTAGAAGAATAGGAGACTGTCAAAATTGGGGTATGTGCGCGAAACTATTTGAAAAACTGCAAATAATGCACGTTCACATGCAAAAATTGCATAGAAACAAAAAGTGGTTGTTGAGCCCTTCATTTCATATCAATGATTAATTTATCCTCCCTTGGTCATTGATAGGTTGGTGTTGTCCATGAGAAGCGCTCTACTTACCTCAGATTGGTAAGTGGCAATATGCGTTATCTAAGTTTTAACGTCTTGTTGGTGATGTGTTTTATATGCTTCATTGAAAACTGTTAGCTGTTCTAACTTTGCTGCAGATGCGTCCATTTTCTGGTTTTACTGCGTATCACTTTGTTCAGTTTCCAAGTTTGAATTTTGCCTTTAGAGTATGATGTAACTTCTGTGTTTCAAACTTGCCATTTCCTAAGTTTATGCTCCATTGTATAAAGTTGAAAATGTCATTAACAACCTTGGCTTGTTTAGTTTTGGGAATGCAGGTATATTGTTCAACAAAGAGCAGTTTGACTTCTTAGCCATGTCTTGAGAAGTAACTCATAATTAGGTGATTCTGCCAAGGTGGTTTTATTTGAAATTTCAAATTTTTGTGTTGCGATTCTATGGAATTAAAGTAATTTGCTTTGTGTGCCCTGTCTGCAACTCTAAAGTGGGTGCCATGGAAGTGGTGTGTGTCATTTTTCTACATGGTAGGGGAAAATTATTGGCATGCGAATGATTGAAGTTAAGTACTGAATTTTTCGTTTAAGTGTTGGTAAAATTTTGAAAATTAAAATAGTTTCAATATCCACTGGTGTTCAAAAATATTTGAAATGATTTCATGTGACTAGTATTTTAATTATGTCCATTGACGAGTGTTGAGATTCATATATCATTTCATTCACTGATTCATTTTCAGTTATATTACACGTTGCTCTTAATAGCAATTAAACGTCAATTGTATTTCCAATTCCCATTAATCAATCCACCGAATTATGGGGCGGTTGGTAGTATTTTTCATATGTGACGTAGGATCAAAGATGTACTGTTAAAGAAGTTAGAACTTTGGCATTTTCATATGCGTAATAATTTAATCTCATCAAGTTCATTTAATTTTGAGGTGTTCCTTTTACAAGCCTGCCTTGCTCAAATCAAAATTCAGAAGCGTTGTTATTGCCCCAATAAGCTTTATATTCTAGTACTAAAGGGCATATGACATGGCCTGTACCATAAATCAAATGGTATTGGGGACATCCCAATTGGTGTCGTTAAAATGTCATTCGATATGCCCAAAGTGTATCACTAATAAGTGACCAATCTTTATTGAGATGGAATTGACAGTCTTTCCAAGTTCCACTTAAGTTCACGATTTGGAAATCTCCACTTGGACACTAAGTTTAGTGGATGGTTATGGAGTAGATACTCTTATGTGCTACGTCCCATATCGTTGTTCAAAAAGACTCCTCAAAAGATCTATTTAAAAAGTGCAGTACCTTCGTCTCACTTATTATTTGCCCTTAGAAACTCCAAAGTCTGTGTAAATAGCGCTTTTAAGAACTTTACCACCGTGGTGGCGTGTTGACACAAGCTGGCTGCCGCCACCCCATGTTGGAATAACCATAATCTACAGCCAGTAAGATATAACTTTTTACCGTTGTGAAATAAGAGAAGGATCCCATTTTAAAGTCCATATCCCATACATCGAATATTCTACCTCAAATATGTTTGGAATAAAGGCATTTTCATCGTTTCGACTTAGTGTGCCGACCTTTGACACAGTGCTCACAATTGAGAGACAAATTATACAGGCATCTTGAAATAATGTACGGCCAATTAAAAAGCCACGTTTCTAAACCTTTGAAAGCATTCGTCTACTTGTTCCATGGTGCTCCGGTATGGGACTTAAAATGACAATGCAATAAGTATATCCTTGACTTCTGTTCCCTACAACATCTTCTAATTCATTACCATCCCCCACCATATTCTTAAACAAAAAGGTTTTCATCCCATAAGCAGGGGGTAATTTTTTAGCCATCTTGAATAAAATTTCTTCGTTGTGCCATTAAGTTCATATCAGAGTATTATCTGTTAGGAAAGCTAGAAAATTTTTGCCAATGTCCAGCATTACCAAGGTGTATGAACATGTTGTACCTAACCATTAAATTTTCAGTCAGAAAATTTTCATTAATAACTGCAGATTCTCCTATTGGCACCTTCATTTTCCAGACGTGTGATTAAAGAGTCACACAACTAAATTCGTCAGAATCCCTTGTGTTGTCGTCGTAATCTCAATGTCCAAATTCTATGCGCATAAAAATAACCCAGTCTAATAAGGCGTGCGTTTTTGCATCTTTCTTAGCAAAGTAAGTATTTTATTGCAGGAATGATCAGGTATAGATTAGTGACTTTAGCTCCTAACAAAGTATGGATCTAAATTGTATCACATGTAATATAATACAGCCAACATGTCTTTTTCATTTAAGTTGTATAATTCATTTGAGTACGTAGTTATAACATGCTAGCCATAGCTAGCATAGTATATCACATGCAATTTCTTATCTTGTCTTTGCCCTAAAACACAACCAACAGCAACATCACTAGCATCACACATTATTTCAAAGGGTAATCCCCAATCAGGTTTTGCCATAATAGGTGCAGTTACTAATGTATTTTTCAAAGTGTTAAAGGCATTTAAACAATCTTGAGAAAAATTAAAGGGTACATCTTTAACAAGCAAGTTAGTTAATGGTTTAGCAATGATACAAAAATTCTTTATAAATCTTCTATAAAATCCTGCATGGCCTAGAAAAGACCTAATTCCCTTAACTGTAGTAGGAGGTGGTAACTTTTCTATGACTTCTATAGGAGGTGGTAACTTTTCTATGACTTCTATCTTTGCCCTATCCGTTTGGATTCCCTCTTTACTTATTTTGTGCCTCAAAACAATGCACTCATCAACCATAAAGTGGCATTTTTCCTAATTTAAAACCAAATTAGCACTTTCACATCTTGATAACACTAGGTCCAAATTTTTCAAACAACTCTCAAACGAAGCACCATATACAGAAAATCATCCATGAATACATCCATAATTTCTTTTATGTAATCATTAAAAATTGCTATCATGCAACGTTGAAATGTTGCGAGTGCATTACATAATCCAAAAGGTATACGTCCATATGCAAATGTACCGAATGGACAAGTAAATGTAGTTTTCTCCTGGTCATTTGGGAATATATAAATCTGAAAATATCCCAAATATCCATCGAGAAAGCAATAGAAAGCATGACCAGCAATCCTTTCTAACATTTAGTCTATGAATGGCAATGGAAAATGATCTTTTCTTGTGGCTGAATTTAGTTTCCTATAGTCAATGCATACCCTCCAACCCATAGTGGTCCTAGTAGGAATTAATTCACCATTTTCATTTTTTACTACAGCCATTCCTCCCTTTTTAGGAACACATTGAATCGGACTAACCCATTGGCTATCCGAAATTGTGTATATTATTCATGCATCTAACAACTTTATAATTTCCTTCTTCACTACTTTTTTCATATTAGGATTAAGTCTCCTTTGTCTTTCTGCCCTAGGTATATGTCCATCTTCAAGATTGATGTAATGCATGACTCGATTTGCACTTATACCCTTAAGGTCAGAAATTTGCCATCCTATACTCTTAATCCTATTTCTAACAATTTTTAACAGTTCATTTTCTTGATCTATAGTTAATTTGTTAGAAATGATTATGGGAAGTGTGTGATCTTTACCTAGGAAAGCATATCGTAGATGACTAGGTAATTCTTTAAGGTCTACTATTGGTGGACTTACATTCGATGGAGGTAACACTACAAAAAAATCGCCATTTTGCAATCGATTATTGCGACCGACTCAATTCGGTCGCAAAATTGCGACCGATTTGCAACATATTGACAAACAGTCGCAAATTATAGCGCTAAAAATTCCCGCGAAATTGTTTTCCAGTTTGCGACAAGTGTACGACGGATTTGCAATTGATTTTGCAACCGATTTGCGACCATAAATTATTCTGTTGCAAAATTGCGCTCCAAATAAGGAACAAATTGTACGATCGATTTGCAATCGAACATATATGTCGCAAATCGATCGCAATTTTGGTGCCATGTAAAACGACGTCGCAGAGTTAAAAATTGCGACCGATTTTAATGAAATTTGCGACCAACCAGTCGGTTGCAAATTTTAGGGCTTTAAACGCCAGACAACGACGCTTCGGCAGAGGTAAAACGACGTCGCAGAGTTAAAAATTGCGACCGATTTTAATGAAATTTGCGACCAACCAGTCGGTTGCAAATTTTAGGGCTTTAAACGCCAGACGCCCACCTTCTGCTTTCTTCTTCTTTCTTCTTCTTTCTTTCTTCTCCCCCTCCTCTCTTCTCCTCCGTTCGCAGCGCCGTCGCAGGGTATCGCCACACCGCTCCAGGCCACCTGAAGCCGCCATCTCCGCTCCATTGCATCCCCGGTCACTTCTCATCGGCGTTCGCGCACTTTGGTCTCAGGTACGTTTTGCGTTTTTTTTTTCGTTTTATTTTTTTTTTTGCGATTTATTATTATTATTGTTATTGTTATTATTATTACTGTTATTGTTATTATTATTATATACAACAAAAAATTTAAGGAAAAATTAGGTTTATTAGGTTTACTAGGAAAAATTCCTCTTCAAAATTAAAAAGTCATATGGTTCATTAAAAAGCCATAGTTTGATAAATATAATCATAATTTTTGTTAAGGATAGTCCATTAAAAAATAAGAGTGATGAGAATAGATTTGAACCTACCTTTAAGTTTTAGGACATCCACCTTAGCCAATTATGTAATTAGTTTAAGATGCAGCATGTAATTAGTTTAAGATGCAGCTTGTAACAAAATTATTGATCTAACTATATTAATTCTCATTGCTATTACTATATTTATTTGTCGGTAAATTAATTTTATAAAATCGTCCAAAGAAGAGACTTGATTAATGTCCATTTCATTTGACTTTAAATGATATCGTTCAATTCTTGAACCGATGAAATTATAAGGTGCCAAATAAACAATAAAGGATAAGATTTATCTATTTTCAATATATAGGTCAATTCATACATTAAACCGATAACCAATTAATATTATTAGTTAATATTTTTTATGTCTTTTTCTCTGTGAAAATCAAAAATCTATATTTAGTTAGTAATATATTGATCAGCCCATAAATTTGGCCAAAAATAAAATACTATAACATTCTAACAATTTCCATACTTTCTTTAAAAAAAACAATGTTCCAACTCCTAATTTTTAATTTTAAAAACATAGCAATAAATATTTATTGAACCATATGATTTTTAGCTTTTGAAACAATTAATGATTAGGTATATGTGAAAGTCCCCCTATTTGACAAATAATACAAATAAAACAAAAACCCTGCGGCTCCTAAAATCACACGTTGCCCTTTTCAAAATATTTTCTTTTTCTTTGATGAAACTCCTCTCAAGTTCTTATAAATGATTTTCTTTTTTCAAATTCTTGAAACCAGTCGCATTCTAATCATGCCATCTAATTGGATAGTTAACGAAGAAAAATCATAAAATGATCTATATATGAAATGGTTTTTACTGCATCTTTATATTTTGTTTTCATGAAAATATATTTTTATCAATACAAAATTAATCCAAGGAACTCATTCGAGGGAAACTTATAATTGGCAGTAAAAACAATTTCACATCGGAAATGGCAAAAGTACTTAAAAAATTGAATAACATTATTTCCCATATTAAATGGAAACGGAATTGATTTGTTTCGATTGATTAAGATTGATTTTAACTATTTCAAGTTTTTATTTGTTTATTTATTTATTTTTGCTATCAAAATTAAAAGTCAAACTAAGATTTGGACTCTTTTATATATTTATTTCTTTAATGATTATTTAACATACTAATTAGGTGATTAATTTAACATACTAATTAAGTGATTTTTTTTTGAAAGAACTAATTAAGTGATTGTGATTAAATTATTAAAAATTTGAATCAATAACGACTTTTGTGTTTAATCTAGTGTAAAAAATGAAGTTTTAGAATTTATAATCTTTTTTGGTCTATTTTGACTTTATTTTTTCAAACAAATTTGTGTCCTCGATTAACAAAAGAGATTATTCTTTAGACGAAATTTTTATCTATAAAGTTAGAATTTAATATTTAATAATATACCATAATATAATATTTATAATTACCTTAAAACATTGAAAAAGAAGAATGATTAGATCACTAGATATAGTACGATAGCAATAATAGAAGACATTGTTATGATAATGTAACTGTATTACAGTATATATTGATATTATAGGAATATGTTTATTGTAGATTATATAATATAGATTAGATATATTATTGTTGTTATTATTCTTAAATATATTTTTTTTAAATGAATGATGCATTTTGGTTGGAGGCCTAGTAGTGGCCATTTTGCCTTTGGAGAATGTTGGTATGATATAGAAGTGTTTATTGAAGTGTCTTTGTATTTGAAATTTGATTGTGTTGTACCGAAGTGCTACCGAATTTTTTTCCAAAAAAATCAATATAACCTTAGTATTGAATAAATGAACTTAGTGAGTTTACATTTTTATATAGTTACCCTTATTATAGAAATAACCTTAGTAAGTTAAAAGTGTAAATTGAACATTACAGTTGGCATGTTTTAAGGATGGTTTAGACTAAGACTAATGCATTCAATATATTTGTCTTTATAAAACACAGTTGTTATGTAGGTAAAAAAAAATTTTGCCGGTAATTCGAGATTTGGATTGTTACTGGAGGTACGAGGTCAATGGGATATTAAGCCAAGAGTTCTTGCAAGGAATTAGAGGCGTTTATACGTTTTGCAATTGGTAAATTCCCAGTTGTATAATCCCAGTTGTATGGATGGTAATAAGTTGAGGTGTCCATGTAATCACAAGAAGTGTCAAAATAGAGCCTTCTTAGATATCGATACAATTAAACTTCTTTTATGCATTAATGGGTTCGTGGAAAATTATTACGAATGGATACTACATCATGGTGAACCTCGAGTTTCCAGTGGGTCAAGCCACTCTATTCCGCTAAGTTTAGAAGGTCAGCCTCATCAATTTCAGTATGGTAATCGATGCAATGATATGGTAATCGATCCAGGAAGAGTAGAATTTCATTGGGATAATATAAAGAAATCGCCAAACTATGCAGCACAACAATTGTTTTTGACAATGCTAAAGTGCAAGCTAACAGTGACTGTGGCCTGGATGTAAGAATCATTTAGTTCTATCTGTTATGGCAACGATTACTGCACATGAAAAGACACCATTTTTCGAAAGGTGGTTACGATGATTTTTGTGCAGTTAGTAAAGAAATGGCCTAAAGGCCATTCCAATGGTTGATAATTTTTAACCAGGACAAAATTAGTTCGGGGATTGGGACTACCATTGAAAAAAGATTGAATTTGCATAAATAATTGTAGATATATTAGGGCCTTGACTCAGAATTCATAAACTGCAAGTTGTAAATCTTCGCAAGATATCAACGGGGGGGTCCAAGGGACTGGTAAGAGTACAAAGAGAGAAGGCTTTCAAGAAAATGTATATTCCCTCTTGTTCTCGCCTTCAAGAAGGTTTATATGCATCTAAGGCGACACTGAACAAATGACAGCTCGATTATTATTGAGTTAACTAGTCACAGTATAATGAAACTGATGTTATGAAATGACACTATATTTAAATTAATCATGCAAATAATAAATTCAATTACAGGCTGGAAAATTAAGGTCCTGAGCCCCCATCGATTGAGTTTTAAAATACATCATACGAAGGACCACAATCTTAAAAAACGTTTATGGACAGACGTTGCGGTGTGAGCGTCAATGTAAGTAAAATGAAGAATGTTTACATTTACCCTCTAAGTCGTTGCGAACGATGTACCAAATTTCAAATAAATAATAAAGCTTGCAAACTACAATTGATTAATTCATTTTTTATTTCAGGAGAATATACTACAGCTCGGGAGCGTCTTGTTTCTGCTCAGGCTGATGAATCTAAAGCTAAGTCAAGAATTGATGAGGTAGCACTTTATCTCGAGGCTGTAGCGGGCGAGAAGAAGAGGAAGATATATGGCATCGGGTCTCAGGCATCACAATTTTATTGCGGCTCAGCATCTCACACTTCTGGAGCCAGCGTAGGACCACAGCCCGAGCACAGTGCAGAGGAGTTCACTGCATTATGGGCTCATGTTGATGATCAGCAGAGACAGATTGCAGAACTTAGAGCGCACGTCATGCGGCTGTCCGGTCAGCCCGGTGCTGGTACTTCTTCCTCTAATCAGATTGCAGAACTTAGAGCGCACGTCATGCGGCTGTCCGGTCAGCCCGGTGCTGGTACTTCTTCCTCTAATCCTACGCCTGCTACAGATCGAAATATTTCGACATCTCAGTAGCAGCCACTATCGTCTCTTGATCCCGATGCTGCAGACGATACCTTGGTCACCCCTCCCGGCACTACAGCACATCCAGCAGGTACTCCTTCCGGCGATTTGACATTGGATCGTGCAGCTGACCAACCGCGTCGATTTGATTTTGGACCTTTTTAGTTTTCCAGTTGTTTTATGAAATTTTGTTCAGTACATTAACAATTACATTTTGTTGTTTTATGAAATTTTGTTCAGTACATTAACAATTACATTTTGATATTGTTTTTGAATTGCGTTTGTGATCTATATATATGTCAATTTTCACAAGTGCAAAAAAATTCTAGTTTTATAATAATATTTATTTTTTTTCTTTTTTTTTTAATTTTGCAATGGTTTGTGACTGATTTGCAACCAAAAATAAAAACTTTGAACTTAAAATTTGCGACCGAATTTTATAATTGCGATAGAATGTTTCTGCGACCAATTTGCTACAGCGTTTCGAAAGGAAAACACGACCAACTTTCGCGACCAATTTTTTAAGTTTTGCTACCGATTTATCGGTCGCTAATTTGCGACCGCTTAATAAATCGGTCGCAGATCAGTCACTAAGCAAATTTAGCAACCGATTTCTAGCCATTGGTCGCAAAATGCCGTTTTTTTTTTTTTGTAGTGTAAAGGTTCATTTTCTCTAAGTAACATCTCAGGTCTTAAACTTATAAAGTCCTCTCCTTCAATACTTGCACTATCATTTTCATATTTATCATTATTCTCCAATGCAAATATTTCATGCACACATGTATCAACTATATCAATCCTCATGCAATTACCTTCATCCATAGGATATTTCATGGTTTTATCTATATGAAATTCAATGATATCATCACATATCCTAAGGATTAATTTTCCTTTTGAAACATAAATTAATGCCCTCCCTGTGTTCATGAATGGTCTTCCTAAAATAAGAGGACAATTCTCATCATAAGCAAAATCAAGTATGACAAAATCAGTTGGAAAAATAAATTTGTCAACTTTAACAAGTACATCTTCAATAATGCTATAAGGTCTTTTAATAGATTGGTCAGCAAGTTGTAAAACCATATTAGTACGTTTTACTTCATCTTCTAAACCTAATTAGATTGGTCAGCAAGTTGTAAAACCATATTAGTACGTTTTACTTCATCTTCTAAACCTAATTTCTTAAAAAGAGATAATGGCATCAAGTTAATACTTGCTTCTAAGTCACAAAGGTATCTAGGGAATTCTACTTTACCTAACTTACATGGTATGGTAAAGCTTCCTAGATCCTTAAGTTTAGTAGGTAATTTACTTGAGATTATGGAACTACAATCTTCGGTCAAGGTAACTGTTGACACATGCATCTTCCCAACTATATTTCTTTGAGATCAAATCTTTAAGAAACTTCCTGTAGTTTGGAATTTGTGTAATAGCTTCCATGAATGACATGTTAATATGCAAATGTTTCAATTTATCAATAAAGTTTAAGAATTGCTTATCTGTGTCTTGCTTCTTTATCCTTTGCGGAAAAGGTGGACTAGGTTGATAAGCTTTAACGTTATCTTTTTCCTTTTCCTTTTCTTTTGATCCTGCAACATTTACTTCATTGCTCGGTTCACAAACCAGCTCAATAGTTTCATTATTCAAGATATTAGCATCAATACCCGAGGGAACTATTTTATCAACTACCTTTCCACATCTTAGAATAATAGCACTTACATTTTCCCTAGGATTCTTTTTTGTATTACTTGGAAGGTTTCCTACTCCACGTGAGGAAATAGCATTGGCAAGCTGCCCTACTTGTACTTTCAAGTTATGTATAGATGAAGAATGGTTTTTGAATAGTTTGTCAAACTTAGACTCTAACCATTTAAAACTATCATCTTGACTGCTCATTTTCTGATTGATTCCATCTAAGAATTTATCAATTTTACTGGTCAATTGTCCTATTTTATCTTGAGATTGATTAACTTGATTTCCCCTATCTTGATTATCAAGAATTTATCAATTTTACTGGTCAATTGTCCTATTTTATCTTGAGATTGATTAACTTGATTTCCCCTATCTTGATTATCATGGTTTCTCCAAAAAGTATTAGGAAAATTACGATGTTCAGCATTATAATTATTCGAGTATGGTCTGCAAACTTGTCCTTGAACATAGTTCACTTGTTCCTCCATAATCGGATGATTATAATTACACTCTTTCGATATATGCCCATTTTGACCATAATTTTCACAAACAAGAGATGTTGACTTACTCACATTCAAGTTATCAATTTTATATGCTAAAGCAGAAATTTGTGCTTGCATCATAGTTAAGGGATCTAACTCATGTACTTTCTTAACTGAATCTTTTGAAGAAGAAGGAGATGAATCATGATTAACATTGGAACGACTTACCTGAGTCCTTTTGGTTGGCCATATGCTGTTGTTGTCAGCCATTTCCTCCAATAACTCAATTGCATCATCAGTAGTCTTCTTCAGTAATGATCCTCCTGCCATAGCATCTATAGTTCCTCTTGTAGAAGGAGTAACCCCATTGTAGAAGGTTTGAATCAATATATTTTGGGGAAGGCCATTTTGTGGGCAGTGGGCAAACTCGTTGAAGTTCTTTATAGCAATCCCATGCCTCATATAGGGATTCATTTTCATGTTGGGTGAATGAGGTTATTTCTTTGATAAGCCTAGCAGCCTTTGCTAATGGGAAGTCTTTAGATAAGAAAGCTTGGGCTAGTTGTTCCCAAGTAGTGATAGAATTTGGTGGCAACAAATTCAACCAAGCCTTCGCTTTATCCTTCAAAGTAAAAGGAAAAAGGAGTAGCTTGATTGCATCTGCTGGCATTGAATTCATTTTAAATGTATCACATATCTCAAGAAAACTGGCTATGTGAGAGTTTGGATCCTCATTTGGTAATCTGTAAAATTGAACACTATTTTGGATCATTTGTAATAAAGTGGGTTTAATCTCAAATTGGTTAGCATCTCAAATTGGTTAGCATTTACCGGTGGACGTACTACTCCTTTTTGTGAACCATTTAGGCTTGGAGTAACGTAATCCATCAACCTCTGTGGTGGATTTCCCTTAGCCATGATTCTTAAATTTCTTCTTTTCTTTTTCTTTTTCTATCTTGAAAGAAACTGTTCAATCTCAAGCTGATAATCCTCTAATTCACTGTTTGAAGATCTAGTACTTGGCATATAAGTTATTTAATTATGTGCTCCTGCAAAATTTTGAATCAGAAGTAAGTTGGTATCTAAATAAAATAAAATAAAATAAAATAAAATAGGCTGTAAATCACACATAAGAATGTTTCGTTAAATGACAAAACACCGTTCCCTGGCAATTTTTGAATCACCTAAATCAGAGTTATAAATTGAGAGATATGACTGTTGCGTCTCGTTTGAGTTCCCGCAAGTATACGGATCGCAAGTATATGGATCACAACGTAGTAATAAAAAGATCGATCCCACGAGGAACAGGTTATGTCCACTTTACTACTTATCCTTAACACTTATGTTTACAGCAATAGTAATTTGAAATGATTAAACTACAATCGTAGTTAATTTATAATTAAATGTTACTTAATTCTTTAGATAAATATGTAGTAGAATACTTAGAAAAATTGATTATGCACTGGATTTTCTTTTTCTATAGCAAAACATGTAACATACAATAAAGGATTCTTTAATCGCCTACGATAAGCTATAATTCAACCTCTCGGTGTAGAATTACTCTATTTATTATATGTATCTCTACTTATGATAAATATCTTACTTTGTCAAATATTAAACTTATTTCTTATTCTTTGATTATTTTAATAAGACAGATTTAACTTTGACAAAACAAGTTAAAGGTGCATATGCAAATCCAACTAAATGAACTTTATCCCTTTGATCTTTACTAAATTATTTCTTTCTGAGAATATAATTAAGTAAACTTGATTAAACAAAAATCAAAAGATAACTTAAAGAACTCTTATTGAATGAAACATATTGATATTGTTGCTTTGCATAGAAAAGTAATGAAGAAAAACATACAACAAGTCTTTAATAAAAAACAAGTCTTTAATAAAACAAGAGAAAGATAGAAGTAATCAAACTCAAGCCTCCGGAGGGCGCACACCTCGAGGAACTTCTTGATGTTCTTTGCACAAAAAATAATAAGTGACTCTCGTCAACTTATTTCTAAGTACTACTTTTCTTTTCTATTACAATCTAATACTAGTTTTTCTTCTATCTTATTTTCTCTTTTTCTGAGTTTTTCTAAATGTCTTCTTCCTTCATTTGGATTGCAATTTATAAAAGAGGAGGATGATGTTGGTTGTGATGGTGATTGGTTAGAAGAGGAGGATGATGTTGGTTGTGATGGTGATTGGTTAGCCAAAAGGTGCTTCAGATGACTCCTCTTGGGAAAAGTCCCGACCTATGCATGGGAGGACATGATTTTCTGGTGAAAGGGTAGTAGTTGACATCTCCTAGAAACACGACTCGCGCTCGCGAGTTTAAGTGTCGCGCTCGCGATCGTTGCTTATAAAGTCTCTGCCTCTTCTGGAGTGCTTTTCGCACTCGCGCATTTGAATGTCACACTCACGAATTCTGTTTGATGCCTTCTGAGCTTTCTATTACATAGATTGCGCTCGCGCATTTCAGGTTCGCACTCACGAATTCTTCTTTCCTTCTATACAGCGCGGCTTCACTCGCGTCGCGAATTTTGCTAGGTAGGATTTCTCTTTGCCATACTTAGTCAACTTTTGTTCCTTTTTCTTTATAAAAGCTAGCCTTTGCAGTCCTTTGCTCAAATGCATTCATAAAACAACTTTAAAACAAAAACAACACAATAAAATGTAAACTGTATAAAAATAAACACGCAATCATGCAATTCATGCAATTATAACATAACAAATTTGCCCGCTTTGCGAGGCTATCACTAGTCTAGTTAGGATTTATCACTATAAATAGACAGCACTAGTAGTATTGTAACACTAGTAGCATTGTAAATCATCTTATTTTCCTTATAATTTTAATTCAAAGGTTATAAACCTAATTACTGATTACTGTTCCACCTACAATCAACCCTGTTCCACTTACAATCAACCCTATTCTAGCTTACTTGTTGAAAATTGACAGCCCTACATCTTCCCCTGCATCAAATGGTATCAGAGCACAAAAATAGATCCTAGGATTCTTTTTTTGTCTGAATTAAACCATGGTTGGAAGAGGCAGAGGCAGAGGCAATAAGCCCTAATAAGATGAAATAGCTGAGATACGGCGAATGATTGAGGATTTGACCCGGGCTGTACAAGCCTCGCAGCGTCAGGAACCTGTGGAAGCTCGAATGGAGACTCTGGAAGGTAACCACCAAAACCTTGATTTTCAAGAAGCTCTTGAGAGTGAAGAGGATATCGAGGACATAAACCCCTTTCATGAAGCTGGACCTGCAAACCCAGCAGCACGAGGCAAATTGGAAGAGCGTTTACTTCATGCTCTTGATTTAAATAGTGAAGGAGTTAAAATTGAATTTGCTGATTTTCATGGGAAATCGCATGCCGAAGACTATTTAGATTGGGAAACTAGTTTAGAAAATTATTTTGAATGGAAACCAATGGTTGAAACCCAAAAAGTGCTTTTTGTAAAGCTTAAATTAAAGAGTACCGCACTTCAATGGTGGAAAGAGAGTTGAGGAGCAGCGTGCACGATAAGGAAAGCTTAAAATCAGCACGTGGGAGCATATGAAAACTAAGCTAAGGAAGCAATTTTTAGCAGCTGATTACGCAATGGAACTATATGAAAGGTTCCGCTGCTTGAAACAAAATAGCATGTCTGTTGAAGAGTACACTACAGAATTTAATAATTTGTCCATTCGAGTTGGAATATCTGAAAGTAATGAACCAATTACCTCTCGCTACCTTACTTGTTTGAATCAGCCCCTTAGAGATGAAATGGGCATAGTCCGATAACACAATCTTGAAGATGCTCGCCAATATGCCTCAGCAGCTAAAAAGCGAGTTTCTCGTTACGGTGCTAGAAGGCCCATAAATAGAAGCAATTGGAAAAATAATTCGTAGCTGTAGGAGGGATTCAAACAACTCAACGAAGCGGGAAAGAGGCTGCAGCTACTAATAAATACAATGAAGAGACAACCCGTGTTGATGGGAACGATAAAGGGAAAGGTATAGTACCTTATGGTAGACAAAACAATTCTGGTTCGTCTACAAGGAGAGGCAACATTCTCAAGTTCGTTTTTTTACTTGTGGAGAAAAGGGACATAGTTCATTCATTTGTCCACAAAGGAGGGTGAATTTAGCAGAGTATGATGGAGACCTAGGCCCTATTTTTGATGAATATGATGAGGAAGTAGAAGAAATTGATGTTCACCCAGGTCAAGGTGAGTCTTTAGTTGTTCGAACAGTGAGGAAAGTAGAAGAAATTGATGTTCACCCAGCTAAGATTGGAATCTTTAAGTTGTTCGAACAATTCAAGACAGCCATGAACAAAGAAAGGAGAAGAAATTGGAGGAGGCGTAGCCATTTTTTTGTACACGGTTATTTGTGAAGGCAAAGTGTGTAATTAGTCATCTGATGGGACGGAAGTATGGAAAAATATAATAAATCAAAGGAGGGCCGTAGAATAATTAAAGCTTCCTTAGATAAATTAAAGCTTCCTACAACAAAACATCTTCATCCATACAAAGTAGGTTTGTTGAAGAAAGGGTATGAGATACCAGTAACATCTCAATGCTTAGTGCAATTCACAATAGAAGATGATTTGGTAGATGAAGCACTATGTGATGTAGTACCAATGGATGTTGGGCATATTCTAGAGGGACGACCTTGGTTGTATGATCATGACATGGACCATAAGACAAGGCCTGATACTTATTCATTCTACAAGGATAATAAGAAGTACACTTTGCATCCTCTCAAGGATGAAACAAGGCAAATAGCAAATAAAGGAACTGCAACTAGTACATTAAATGGGCTTGTAAGTGTTAAAGAATTTGCAGCAACGCATAGCGAGGTGGGAGTCATGTATGCCTTAGTAAGCAAACTGATAGAAGCTGACCAAGTTGAAAAATCAATTGAATATTCCTTTGAAATTCAACGATTATTGCAAGAATTCAAGGAGTTGATTAGTGAAGATGTACCGAAAAGCTTGCCACAGTTAAGAAGCATCCAACATGCTATTGATTACCAGGAGCAGCTTTACCAAATCTGCCTGCATACCAAATGCCTCCTTTACAGCGGGCTGAAATCCTTTACAGCGGGCTGAAATAGAAAGACATGTTAAGGAATTATTAGAAAAAGGTCTGGTGCGTGAAAGTAAAAGTCCATGTGCCTGCCCAGCCTTATTAACTCTAAAGAAAGACGGTTCTTGGAGAATGTGTGTGGATAGTCGTGCTATAAACAAAATTACAATCAAATATCGCTTCCCAATACCAAGATTGGAGGATATGCTTGATCAACTAGCGGGATCTAAAGTGTTTTCCAAAATTGACTTGAAAAGTGGATATCACCAAATTAGAATGAGACATGGTGATGAATGGAAAACAGCTTTTAAGACAATGATGGGTTATTTGAATGTTTTAAAGAACAATGATGGGTTAATTGAATGGTTAGTAATGCCATTTGGCGCATTTCTAAATGCACCCAACACATTCATGAAGAGTCATGACAGATGTAACTCAAACGCTTTCTTGAATTCTTCTCGTTGTGGTATATTTCGAATGACAGCTTTGATGGTTATAGTCGCAACTAAGGGAAGATCATTTAAAAACAGTTTGCGAGGAAGATCATTTAAAACAGTTGCGACAAGTGATAGAAGTACTTCGTCAAGAGCAACTTCACATAAACCTGAAAAAATGCAGTTTCATGTAACCAGAAGTGGTATTCCTGGGATACATTATGTCTGTTGAAGGATTAAAACCAAATCTAGAAAAGGTTCGTGCAATTACCGAATGGCCAGCACTGCAATCCATCAAAGAAGTTAGAAGCTTTCATGGTTTGGCCTCTTTCTATAGGAAATTTATCCAAAATTTTAGTTCAATTATAAGTACTATAATTGAATCTGTGAAAGAAGAAAAGTTTGAGTGGACAAATTCTACACAAAAGGCATTTGAAAGAATCAAGTTTTTGATGACTAGAACACCTGTTCTTGCACTTTCAGATTTTGAGAATTATTTATTAATTATTTATTGTCAAATGTGATGCTTCACATGAAGGGATTGGAGCTGTTCTTAGCCAAGAGGGCAGACCTCTTGAGTTTTTTAGTGAGAAGTTGTCTGAAGCTAAGAAGTGTTACTCAACTTACGATCTAAAGTTCTATGCCTTGGTACGAGCTATTCGACATTGGCAACATTACTTAGCTTATCGTGAGTTTGTGGTTTTTTCTGATCATTAGGCCTTGAGAAGATCCCTAATTTTGTCAATTTTGAGCACTCAAATTACTGGTGAAGAACTAAAAAACCAATATGATTCAGATTCATGCTTTGGCAAGATAAAGCGTGATTCGCTGCATTCTTCAGAAGTTGAAAGTCTGCCATACCGATTGCAAGATGCCATATCGCGATTGCAAGAATAGTTATTAATTCAAAGGGAACTGAAGGTTATGCATTCCCTGAAGGATCTTTAAGGTTTACTGGGTGGAGGCCAAGGTCTTTTTCAAAACCCGGGGAGAATGATGCAAGAGAGCCAATCCTAGTCCTAATGGATTCTGACAGTGGTTTTTTCGCAATATGAACAACTGCAAAATCGTAAGCTAAAAATCGCTACAAGTAATACATGATGAGTAGAATATCGTTCCCACGAGGATTGTATACCAAGTACCAAAATTATATTAACCTATTATTATTTAAATGATAATTGAGGAATTTGTTTCAAGAATTTAAATTTAAGTAAAAATAAGAAGTCAAGCAACAATATTTGATTAAAAGAAATCAAGGATTTGAAGCTACTAAGGAATTTGACTTCACTTAACTCTATCCAATTTATTTTATTAATTTGATAATCAATTTTAATTGTTCAAGTAGGGGAAACAACCTAAAAATCACTAACAAGCTCTCCCGATGTGTAATTGTTAAGCTATTCTAACCGCGGTCTAATTACCTATGTTCCAATAACGGCAATCAAACATGAATTAATATCAATAAGTTTTGTGGTTTGTTTTGTGAATTCAATAACTTAAGGTCAATTAACTTATGAAAAACCCTCCATGAGTCAACCCATATAGCTTCCGCATCAGTTTACTTATTCTGCCATGTAATTTATTAAACTTCATTCATATCAAAAACCTTCTCCCGATAATGATTAATAAAATAAATCAATCCAAGAGAAAAACTCTGCCTGGAAGCATTAGAAGTGCAATAATAAATTATACTTTGAACAAGAAAACAAATTAAATATTATAAATTTGGAAAAAGAATTTAGCCTACATCAAATCCCTAGTAGAGGATTTAGTTCGACCTAGTAATTAAAATAAAACTCAATAATACTTGAATAAAATTTGCATAATTAATATGAATTATGAAAGGTAAAAAAAGATTAACAGAGTTTAGAAATAAAAAAACTAGGCAGCAGATATGTGGACGGCTTTCCTTTGAATCTTTGCACGATCTTGAATGCTTGAAGTCTTTGAGAAGAAGAAGAGAGAACTATGTAGAAAATAATAGAAGCAAGAGATAGATCTACAATTGAGTTCTTCTCTTTGATATTAGACCTCCTAGAAGAAAATCCGACATCCATTTAGGAAATAGAATCCTTAATTAAGTCGAAACTCTTTTTTTGGAGATCAACAAATTGTTTTAGGCCTTGGATTTCTTCTCATTAGGTCTCTTCCATTTCCCTAGATAGGGTTTTAAGATCTTGACTTTGCATGTCAGGAAAATATCTGAGGTGGGCCGCATGTAAAGTTATAGAGAACTGGTGGCATTTTTAATTCAGAAGCATTAACTTTGTAGCACGGCGTGCTTCATAGGGCAAGCTTGGACGTGCTAAAGTCCTTGAAGTTTTCTATGAATGATTTAGCACGAGCCATGCTTTGGCCAACACGTCCAGTAGAAGTATTTGTTTGGCACGGGCGTGCCTAGAGTCTAAGTCTCCACTTGAATTTTCTTAAGTTTAGCACTGGGCGTGCTAATGTGCCATAACGAGCTGGGCATGCAGAAGCCATGAGTGTTTTGTTGATAATGCTTTTTTCTAGTGCAAAACCTGCAAATTTATTTTAACATCAGTGGATTATGATTCAAGGAAGCTTTTTGAACAAAATATAAAATAAAACGAAGTAAAAATTAGTTAAAGTATTAAAAATTTACTAAAATTCCCAAATAAAAACC
This sequence comes from Jatropha curcas, assembly GCF_014843425.1. The sequence goes on along the minus strand of NW_023591350.1, from coordinate 34,054 downwards.
TATATTAAATACTATAAAAAAATGACAACGTATCAGATTCGTAGCAACAACTAGGATTTTATTTAATTTACTATTTTATTTTCAAGATTTGCATTAGTTTTCCGTTTCCTCATTTAATTAGGATTTTACTATTTTATCAATTGAATAGAAAGTAGAATTTTAATTCTTTCTTTAATTAGAATTCCCCTAATCTAGTTAACGATTTATCATTATAAAATAGAGATTTATCATTATAAATAGACAGCACTAGTAGTATTGTAAATCATCTTATTTTTTCTCATAATTTTAATTCAAAGGTTATAAACCTAATTAATGATTACTGTTCCACGATTAACTCTATTCTAGCTTACTTGTTGAAAACTGAAACCCCTGCATCTGTCCCATGCGTCACCTCTCCTTTGGATCACCTGTTGTCATGGACTTTGTTCCACATTCAAAATTAAGAACATGCACAGATACACTAAAGAATGATGTTGACAATAAAGGATCTGGTAAGGAGGCCTTAGAGATTGAGACAGATAAACGGAGGGATAATCACCATTCTTTCTATGTTCTCTTGATGCCTCACAGTCTACTGATATTCAAAGATAATGCCTATTCAGGTGGGTGCCTACCTAGGTCGCATAAAAGAAATCCCACCCAGTTGCCTTTTAGTTACGCACGCACACATATATTTAAATGCACTCGAATTGATTTTGTTACTCTGAGGTTTCTAGAATACCTGCACGGTATAAAAGATAGCGAAGTGCATTAATATGATGAGGTAATGTGATTGCATTTGACAAGATAAAGAGGCATGTTCCTGAATGGGTTCATGCAGGTTCTGTTCTCACATTTCTTTTTCCTTTTTTCCCTTTTCTCAGGCCATCAATGATGCAGACTCTTTGCTACGTAATAAATTTGTGCCAGAATCTGAGAAAGGTGATGGAGGTCCATCTAGCCTAGCCTTACAAGCTGTCCTAGACATGGGCCTTGATCTTGACTCCATTAGTGAAGTTGATGAAGACACTCCAAGTGAAGTTGATGAGACTTCCGTGAAGTGGGTTTAGTGAGAGTGATATGTTCAACCTGAAGCTACAGGCTCCTTTTGGGCCATTTGGGGTCACTTCAGACCATCATCTTTGAAGACAACAATCAAAGACGCACTTGAATTATCATCTGACATGAAATTTTCAGCCCATTTGTGGTCCAGCTATGCTCAAACCCCAGCCATTTTTCAGCCCATTTGTGTCCAGCTATGCTCAAACCCCACCATTTGTGCCCATACTTAGCACAAGCTGTCTTCAACCCCACCATTTGTGCCCATAATTAGCACAAGCTGCCTTCAACCCCACCATTTGTGCCCATACTTAGCAAAAGCTGTCTTCAACCTCACCATTTGTGCCCATAACTAGCATTAGCTGTCTTCAACCCTACCACTTGTGCCCATAATTTGGTGCCCTTTGAAATTATGTTTCTTTAATTAATTTATGGCTGTTGGTGTGATGGCCATTATGTTAGTTTATGGCTGTTGGTGTTATGGTCATTATTGTTTCTTTAATTAGTTTAATGGCTATTAGTGTGATGGCCATTGTGTCTCTTGTTTCCCTATTTAAAGGGGCTCTTATGTACTTTGAAAGAGGAGAATTTTTGAAGAACAAGAAGGTGTTAATCACATTTGAGTTTTATTAGTTTCCAAAAACTATTGGGTTTGGGTTTTATTAGTTTCCAAAAACTATTGGGTTTTGTTTGTTTCCAAAAACAATCATCTTGGGTTTTATTAGTTTCCAAAAACTATTGGGTTTTGTTGTTTCCAACAACAATCATCTATCTTTGTCATCTTAGCCTTCTCCATCAAAACCTTAACTTTTCCACCACGCCATCAGTTGGTATCAGAGCCAACAATCTTAACCTTCTTTCCATTTCATTTGTTTTCATAGTTATGCTTAATAACCAACAAGCATCTCTTAACAAAGACAAACAAGTCATGTCAGAAGATCAAGATCTTCCCTCAGCGATTGAGAAAATGAGGTTGGAAATGGAAATTCTTAAGGCCAAGAATGAAGCCTTAGAAACACTCATCCAAAATACTCCCCCAAATACTCGAAATCCTCATGAAGAGGAACTGATTAATGAAGATTTTAATGGAGAGGACCGGCACCTTGTGTTGGGACGTGGAGGTTTTAGCGAAAGAGGGAGAGGACGGTTTCATGGAGGACTTGGCCAAGGAGGTAGGCGATTGCCACCACCCATCTGTGTTGAAAGACAAGAAGAATCTTTCAACTATAAAATCAAATTACTTGAATTTCACGGTAAGATCGATGCTGATGCCTATCTTGAATGGATGGATATACTCAATGGAGAGATCCTTTGAACTGAGGGAGGTGTCCGAAAGACAAAAGTGAGAAACTTGCCGCTATGAGGTTGAAGGGATATGCTGCCCTTTGGTGGGGATAATTTGCCAAAGGCGAAGAACGAGGGAAAGGGAGGCCCTCAAATTACTCAATGGTGATAGGATGAAAGAAGAGATTGGATGCGGTGTTCTTACCACCTGGCCATTTTAGAGACAAAAAAATGATTGAGAAAATGTTGAAGCCGCCCCTCAAACAAGATAACTAAAAAATCGTGGAACAAATAACCAATGGAAGTTTGCGGGAATTCTTATTGAAGTTGTGAGGTCGAGGAGACCGAGGAGCTGATCATAGGGCGTTTTTCTCCAGGCTTGCGTTTTGAACTCCAAGACAGATCGTATGGTAAGCTTCTACCCGTATGAATCTCTTATTGAAATTGAAACGAGATTAAAGCTTCTACCCTTATGAATCTCTTATTGAATTGAAGAGATTAGCATTGAGAAGTGAGACAAGTTTGAAGCATTCACACCAAAACAAAACCAATACCAAACCTTTTAACTACAAACCGAGCTCTAATAGCCCTCATTCTACCCCTATCAAGACCACGTACACACCCTCACCAAAATCCCCTCTTCACAACACTTCCAGCACACCAAGAAATACCCAATCTGTCCCACCGTCCAAAAGTACTCAAAGAATGCTTTGAAATGTTTCAAATGCCAAGGGTATGGACACTTCCAATCTGAATGTCCTTCAAGGAAAGTAATGACCCTTAGAGAGATAGAGGAGATTGAGGAAGAAATATGCCATGCTAATTCTCTTATGGTAAATAATGAATTGGATGTTGATGAGGGTGAAACCCTTGTTTGTGATGCAATGGAAGATGGGGAGTGTTTTAGTAATGATGCGTATTCTGAGTATTGAAAATAATGAGGATTAGAGGAGAAAATCCCTTTTTCACACTAGATGTTTAGCAAAGAACAAATTATGTGAAGTTATTATTGATAGTGGTGCATGTGAGAATGTTGTATCCAATGAGATGGTTGCAAAGTTGGGACTGAAAACCGAGCCAATCGACACTCCTTACACATTGGCATGGTTGAATTCTGAGCATGGAATTAAGGTCACTAAAAAGTGTCTAGTCCCTTTTACAATTGGGCAACACGTGGATGAAGTGAGCTGCCATGTTATCCTAATGACAACTTGTCACTTGCTTCTTGGAAGGCCTTGGTTGTATGATAAAGATGTGCAACACCAAGGAAAAGCCAATACTTATACCTTTTTCCATTAGGGTAACACCATCTTGCTCACACCGTTATTACCCAAGAAGCGAAAGAAGAAAAGAGAAGTTGGAATGGTCGGATTATTATCCAATGATGAGAAAAGTGAGATCATGGAAGGCCTGCCTAACTATGTTCCAATGGATGTGGAGGATGAGCCCAAACAGAATCATGAGCCCAACAGATTCTATGTGATCCGAAAGAGTGTACAGTTCTTATTAGAGAGGTTTGAGAGAGTTTTTTCCCGAACACGTTTACTGTTAGTTTGCCCCTCTAAGATCCATACAACATGGATCAGTTTTGTTCCCGGGAGCTCAAATTCCTCATAAACACTCCTATAGAATGAGTCCTAAAGAAAGAGTGATGAATTACAAAAGCAAGTTGATGAATTGTTAAAGAGAGGCTTTATAAGGGAGAGTGTTTCTCCTTGTGTTGTGCCAGCCTTTGTTATTCCTAAGAAAAATGGCAAGTGGAGAATGGTGATAGATTCAAGGGCTATTAACAAGATAACAATCAAGTATAGGTTCCCCATTCCAAGGCTTGATGACATGCTTGATCGATTGCATGGAGCTTCAGTTTTCTCAAGGATTGATCTTGCAAATGGATTCTACCAAATTCGTGTTAGAGAAGGTGATGAATGGAAGACAGCCTTCAAGACCAATGAGGGCAAGACCAATGAGGGTGCTGTATGAATGGTTTGGTTTTAATTGCCTAATGGGACTCTCCAATTCACCTTCCCCAGTTTATGCGACTTCATTGGAATGAGGTAACTCAAACCCTTGTTCTTAACAAGATTTGGTGTGATATACTTGATTGATGATATTCTGATCTTTAGTACTAGTTTACATGAGCACTATATGCATTTGAGACTTGTTTTTTAGGTTTTGGACCGTGAATCATTGTATGCTAATATAGAGAAGTGTCATTTTTGTGATAGCACCATTAGTTTTTTAGGGTATGTTGTATCTAAAGATGGTATAAGTATGGATTCTGAAAAGGTCAAGGCTATTGTTGATTGGCCTATTCCAAACAATCTGTTTCAAGTAAGGAGTTTTCATGGGTTTTGTTCTTTTTATAGGAGATTCATTAAAGGTTTTAGTACTATAACAAGTCCTATAACAGACTGCATGAAAAGGAGGGTGTTTAAATGGACACCTCAAGCCACCCTTGCTTTTAACACTTTAAAGAATGCAATGACAAAAGCTCCTGTTTTGGCCTTGCCTAATTTCAATTTATTCAAATTTAACCTTTTTGAATTGGAGTGTGGATGCTAATGGACTGTTGGGATAGGGGGCTGTTTGAGTCAAGAAGGCAACCGTATTGGGGCATTTTTTAGTGAAAATGTGAATGAGTGTAGGAGAAAAGTATTATGGCTATGATCCTGGTTTATGCCTTGATTCGTGCCTCTAGAGACATTGGAGTGCATATTTGTTGGCTAACCTCTTTCATCCTTATTTACTGACCATCAGCCCTCAAATACATACAAAAGTCAAGCTAAGCTCAAGTAAGCAGACATGCATCTTGGGTTGAGAAATTACAATGCAATCATTTGATTTTATGTGAAGTAAAGGATATGTCAAAGCAATAGAGTGGTTTGATGCATTGTCTAGGAGATATGAAGTTCTTAGTACCATGCATGCTCAATTGTAATAGGATTTGAGGATATCAAGACCTTGTATGAGAGTGATAGAGATTTCGGTCAAAATTGGGAGAGAGTTAGGAAAGATGGTGCATTTAGGGACTTCACTATTCATGATAGTTATCTTTTCAAGCTTGATGTTGTTTGTGTTCCTTAAAGCTCTTTAAGGGAAGCAATTCTAAAAGAAGTCCACGGTAGAGGTCTAGCCGGTCACTTTGGAAGAGACAAAACCTATGAATTGGCAAGCAGGAATTTCTATTGGCCAACGATGTGGAAAGAGGTTTCAAGACTTGTTGAGGGTTGTAATACTTGTAAGCAATCCAAGATGACCATACAAGCCAACGGACCATACATGCCTTTGCCGATTCCAAGCTCACCATGGGAAGCTGTAAGTATTGATTTCATTGTTGGCTTACCAAGAACAAGACAAAATCATGACTCCATTATGGTCGTGGTAGATAGGTTCTCAAAAATGGCTCATTTTATTGCTTGTAACAAAACTAATGATGCATCTCATATTCTGAATTTGTACTTTGAAAATGTTGTAAAACTCCATGGAATTCCTAGGAGTATAGTGAGTGATAGTGAGTGATAGGGATGAAAAGTTTTTGAGTCATTTTTGGAGACATTTGTGGGGCAAGGTTGGAACTACCTTGAAGTTTTAGTACGGCCATTTCAATCCTCAACAGATGGACAAATAGAAAGTAAGTCCAATCGAAGTTGGGGCAACATTTTGAGAAGTTTGTTTAAAGGGAAAGTGAAGATTTTGGGACTCTTTGTCTGGCTCATCGCTGAAATTTGCTTACCACAGTTGAAGAGTAAGACCACAAATTTTACTCCTTTTGAATTGGTTCATGGAGCTAAATTGTAAACGCCCCAAAAATTTCGAATCTTATGGTATTTTTTTTCATCCAGGGTCATGAATGGCTGCTACAGAGAGGGCATAACTATTATATTTAGACCCGAGGTAGATATTCGAGTACCAATTAACTATGATGGATAGGTGTTTATCGGTCCTAATGAAATAGTACCCACCGGTCTGTGAAATAGTAAAATTGATATTATTTTGGTCCGGAAAAATTACTATTTATGTTTTATATTTTATTTAACATTTTTGGAGTATGTATGCATGGTTTTTATGGGTAGAAGTAAGTAAGAAATATTTTTGGAGAAGAGTAGTATCAAAGCAGAAGTAACTAATTTGGTAGTAGTAGATTGAGATTTATGTAATTAAAAATTATGGCATGTATAATTATTACATTTTCGGAGATTTTATCATTTAATTATAACTGAAGCATGTATTTATCAATTATGTTAGTGACGAACTAAAGTATTTATGGTGATTAAATGTCTAAGTAAAGGATTTATGGTATAAAGAATTAAATTATTTATGTTATTAATTAATAGTGTATTTATTAATTAATAGTGGTATTGATATTCTTTTGCTATAAATGGAAATGTATGTTGAATTTCAATGATCTTTTATGATGGAAATGCATATTTATGAAAGTTGTTTTATAAGTTGGCCATGGGCAAACATTTGGTAACGTGTATGAGTCACCGACTTGAGTTGTACTACTCCGCGCATTGATATTTGTCACGCGTAGGCTTGAAGGAATATGGGTTGCTACTTGAAGATTAGAAGAGTAACGTACAAAGCAGAAGTGACTAATTTGGTAAGTAGTAAGATTGAGATTTTATTGTAATTAAGAATTAATGGCTATGTATAATTATTACATTTTCAGAGAATTTTGTTTCATTTGAATGTCATTTGAATTATAACTGAAGCATGTATTTATCAATTATGTTGGTGTATATATTTGGAGATAAGCATAAGATTTATTAAATGATTAAATATAAATTATTTTAAGATAGTTGGTATGATTAGTTCATTAAGACTTGATATATATAATGAATGCATTTAATTGATAATCATTAAACTGCTATGGAGGGTTTCTATAGGTATGAAGGTATAGAAGTGTTGTTCTGTTATGATGATTATTTGGAGATGTTGGGAGAGTTTGGAGTTTAATTGGGAGTGTTTTGTATTCACATGTTTGGCGAGTTCAGTTTTTCAAGGGAAACTCTTGCAGTTTTTCTGTCGGACTCTTCCAAATCATTTGCAAAAAAAAAATTATTACTCGCTAAACTTGTGAATACTAAGTCACTTCTAATTCATAATCTGAATTTATGATTTATATGTTAAGTTTAAGACAGTGCCTCCGGCACCGAATGTGGCATCCGCTGTTGGGTCTCTCGGGACTGGGCAGCAGGTGTTACACTAATCCACTTATTCCTCTTGATTTGAACAAAGCACACTCTAGTATTCCCTCTAACCTAAAGGCCGAGGACAGAGTTACTGAAATTGTCAAACTCCATATTAAGGCAAAAGCACATATTGAGAAGAAGAACGAAGTCTACAAGATGCAAGCCAAGCTGAAACCTGTTGTAGAATTCCAAGAAGGTTACTTAGTGTGGATTCACTTGAGGAAGGAACGATTCCCTTCTAAAAGAAAGAATAAACTTATGCCCAAGGCTGAGGGTCCTTACAAAATCATAAAGAAGGCCTTACAATCATAAAGAATGGTAAATCAGCAAACTGCCTTACAAAGTAGAGCTACCCCGACTTACAAGACTTTCTAACACCTTCAATGATAGTGACTTAGCCAAAACAAGGAAGACACCCATGAAACTTCTGACCAAACGTTGGAAACTTTTCAAGAAAGGGGAGAATGTATCAGGTCCATCTAGCCTAAGCCTTACAAGCTATCCTAGACCATGGGCCTTGGTCTTTTGACTCCATTAGTGAAGTTGATGAACGACCTCCAGTGAAGATGGGTGATGGGTTTAGTGAGAGTGACATGTTCAACCTGAAGCTACAGCTCCTTTTGGGGCCATTTGGGGTCCTTCAAACCATCATCTTTGAAGACAACAATCAAAAACCACTTGGTTGATCATTGACTATGAATTTCAGCCCATTTGTGTCTAGCTATGCTCAAACCCCACCATTTGTGCCCATACTTGGCACAAGCTGTCTTCAACCCCACCAGTTGTGCCCATAATTAGCACTAGCTGTCTTCAAACCCCACCATTTGTGCCCATACTTAGCACTAGCTGTCTTCAACCCCACCATTTGTGCCCATACTTAGCAAAAGCTGTCTTCAACCCCACCATTTGTGCCCATAACTAGCATTAGCTGTCTTCAACCCTACCACAACCTACCACTTTGTGCCGCATACGATTGGGTGCCCTTTGAAAATTATGTTCTTTAATTAGTTTAATGGCTGTGGTGTGATGGCCTTTATGTTTAGTTTAAATGGTTGTTTCGGTGTTCATGGCACATTATTGTTTTTTTAATTAGTTTTAATATCTATTAGTGTGAATGGCCATTGTTGTCTCTTGTTTCTTATTTAAAGGGGCTTCTTGTGGTACTTTGAAAGAAACAGAATTTTGAAGAACAAGAAGGTGTTTAATCACATATTTGGCTTTTTTATTTCCAAAAACTTTGGGTTTTGTTTGTTTCCAAAAACAATCATCTAACAAGAAGGTGTTAATCACATTTTGGTTTTATTAGTTTCCAAAAACTATTGGGTTTTGTTTGTTTCCAAAAACAATCATCTTGGGTTTTATGAGTTTTCAAAAACTATTGGATTTTGTTTGTTTCCAAAAACAATCATCTATCTTTGTCATCTTAGCCTTCTCCATCAAAACCTTAGCTTTTCCGCCACGCCATCAAAAGGTGTCGAAATAGTGGGAAGCATATATCACAAGGTCATTCATCGGACAAAGAACAAAGTTTCATTGACATTTCGGCTGGTGTTAAAGGTTCACAAGAATTTATTCAAGTTTTAGCATTTATATGCTATGCGCTTAGTTCTTTTGCTTTTATATCTGGAATTCTCACTTTTCAGTTAAAAAATAGAGAGAAGAAAAAAAAAGGAAATTCCAACTCACAGAGTGTTAGAATTGTGCTTCAGGGAGATAGGGTATGACTTATACAAAGAAAATGCTTGGTAAAGTTGGTGTTTATGCCAATAATGCATAGACCAGGGAGAAATGTGTAAAAGGTGGGAAAGCATATTGAAAATTGGAAAAATGTTATATGCATGAAAGTGAAATTTTGAAAAGAGAGAACACTCGAACACTGGATTTTAGTATTGATATATTTGATTTACTTTTTATAGTAGCATATTCGAATGATATTCTGACATATATGCTAGTAAAAAATATATATAATAATTGAATAAAACATTTGATTAACATCTCAAAAAGTCAGTACTACCATCTATATGATTAGGAATGTCTTTTCACTGGAAAAAGAAAAATGATAAAAAGATCACTTTCAGTACGTGTTTTTGAACCATGATTGTGGAGCAGTTGAGCGGATAGCTAAAGTGCGGACAAAAACAAATGAAAACGATCAATTTTAATTAAGGCTCGATATTTAATTTTTCACTTTGAAAATGGATTGTATGTTTTTTATTTTCATTTTTTTTTTTGGAATAAAGAAAATATTATTGGATATTGTTGATCATTGCTAGATTCGGCTCGAGGAGTTCTCGACTAAAATTATCTTCATAAGATATCCTTGATTAAAATTTCTTTCCGAGAACAATGTTGATCACCAAGCATAGGCTAGATTCTTTCTGGGATTCCATACTTTGGAACTTTAAGTTCATAACGATGTTATGTTTGCTTTTGGTACTCTGGAGAGACAAATCTTGATCTGAGAGACATAAATCCCTTCTTACTAGGTTGTAGCGATTTTTGGTTATCCTTGGCATTTGGTTGTAATCTTAAATTGACTAGAATTCATTCATCTTTAATCATTTCACTAAAATAATATGCATTGATTCTTGACAGCAGGTGAAACGCTGATACAAAATCAAGGCACGATTAACTGACAAAAAATTGCAGATAACACAAATCTACTACCTTGTGATAGTAAAAAGTTTGGTACAACAAGAATCTCAACCAATCAGGAGCAATTCATCAATGATGCTATTAACTCATTTAACAAGGATTATGGACAAGCCAGTTTCTCCAGACAAAGTCTGAATAGCTTTGCTGATAATTTAAAATTCTACAACCAAAAGGTCAAGGATACGTGAACCTCTGAACAAACCTAAAATGGTAATAAACATGAAACAAGAAGTAGTTGTAATAAACATGAAACAAGAAATATACTACCGATTGAAGATCGTGCAAAAACTGAGCAGTGATTTGTAGAAACTAAAACTTGTTCACTAATCATCAGTCTTACCAAGTTAAATTGATAAATTCTCCTTTCAGCACTCGCAGATGTGGAAAAATGGAGTTCGTGGTCCATATTACCGTAAAAATATTGCGCGTAACCAAGTTATTGAGTCCGATGCAAAATGTTCACACAAGGTTATCTGAAAGCTTGACCAGTTTATATCCAAAGACAATGTCATCAGGGCAAATAAAGCATTTCAAGCATCTGTTGAGATTGAGACCATTTCATATCCAAAGACAATTTGTAATACCCGCCGCCCGATCCCTAAAGACCCGACGGTGGATGCCACATTCGGTGCCGGAGGCACCGTCCTAACCTACATATAAATCAAACAAGCATATTATGAATTAGAAGTGACTTAATATAACACCATAATTCACTATTCACTAAATATCTAAATTCTCCAAAAATATTTCTTACTACTTTCTACCCATAAAAATCATGTATACATGCTCCAAAAATGATAAATAAAATATAAAACATAAATAGTAATTTTTCCGGACAAAAAATAATACCGACTTCCGAACCGGTGGTACTATTCACAGAGCGGTAAACTACTATTGAAACACAAGAAAAACGAGGAGTTACACAATTACTAGGGGCCCCACAACTTTTTGAAATTGTTTTTTAAATCTTATACAATTACATCCTTTTAAGTTGAACAAAAAAAAAAAAAAAAAAACAATTTAACTAGGGCCCGCAGCAACTTCTTTGAAATTGGTTTTTTAAATCTTTATACAATTACAATCCTTTTAAGTTGAACAAAAAAACAAAAAAAACAAGTGAGATGAGCCCCACTGAATCGTCCAAAACTACTTAAAAAAAAAAAAAAAAAAAACAAGTGAGATGAGCCCCACTGAATAGTCCAAACTACTTTATTCAACTCTCCAGAAACAGTATTAAGAAATTTATCAGCAAGCAGCAAAACAGACATCACCAAACTAGCTCTAATTCCATTGAAATATCACATTGCTTCAAAATGGCAACGCCAGAATCGCTCAACTTCAGTTAAGAGCAACACAGCGGCAGCTCGACAATCACTCAACTTCAGTTACGAGCAACACAGCGGCAGCTCAACAATCGAGAAAGATTGAACACTTATTCTTGCTCCATTTCTTTATTTAGCAGCTTCAAAAGCTTCAGTTGTTTTAACTTCCGTTGCACACTGAGACACATAGGGCTTGAGCTGAAAGCAAAAGAAGCAAATCATAAACCAAAGAACAGGCAAACAACTTATCATAAACATTTGATACACTACTAAAATGAGAGAGATTGTTTCAAGGGGTGAAATGTGCCCATTTTAGATGTGCATAAAATCAGTGATTTGTATAATGCCCTCCGTCCAGGTGTTCTGAAGTAGGTAAGCAAATGCCAGATGCAAGTCTTCTATGTTTATTGGCACGTTAAATAAATGAATTTCATCAACACTATATTGACACCATCTAAGAAATTTCAGTTAGAACCTTATGCAAATCCTAAACATCCATCCTCTAGAAAAAAGAAAAGAGATGGGGTGGAATAAGAATACCTTGAAGTCGGTCAAATCAGGGATTACATAGTTGGGCAATTTCTCCAGAACAATAACATAACCACCTGCAACAAATAGCAATAGCATTTGAGAATGAATAACACAACAGCCAGCAAGTTATGCTTCATTTCATTTGATATGAATCCCAAGTTCTTTAAAATACCAAATAGATTCAAGTAAGGTGGGTATTTGAATTTGATTAAAATCCATTATTTGGATTGTCAAAATATTTATGGATTTGGAATTGAATGAATACCTGCCGAGTTTAAAGGCTTAAATATAATGGATTTCAAATCACTTAAAAATATGTGTCATTTATCATCTTCTCTACACTTCAAAGTCCTAGATTTCAAATCAAATACATGAATCCAAACACAACATTAGTGCTTTGTTTGGATGCAATAAGTTATGATTGATTTTGGATTTGATCCCAAACTAAATAGTTTGATTTTCATTGGGTATTCAAATTCACATTCAAATAAGGCTTTTCCACATAATTCCGACATTACGGCTTATGACTCAGCCGATTTCGATTTGGGGTGTAGAATAACTAACCTAATACTCATCTAGGATAAAGTAAATGTTGAGTTACAGAATGCTCCAAACAGGCATGTAGGTAGACACACTAGTAATGACATCTTTAAAACCAACCAAAATGACAACCACCTTTGTAATTAACAGAATTCATGATTAGATTCATCTATACTAAATTTTAATGTAATTCAAATACTTACCCAAATAGCTAATTCTAAGAAAAGTATAGAAAAGGCAAATTAAAGTAAAGACAAACTCTTTACAATCGAAAAGCGAGTATTAAAGGTATCTATCATATGGAATTAAAAAAACAAAAAATATTGAAACCTTTCCGAGTGTGAAAACCGGTGGGCTTGCAATTCTTCCCTTTGTAATAATTGCGAGGAGCACGTTTTGATGAGAGAATATCCAAAGATGAAGTTCGCTTTCTCCGCATTGCCCTGGCTAGTCCTTGTATTAGTCCCAAAGGCATTTTCAAGCAAATGAACTAATCTGTGATGTTCAAATGAATTAAGAGATCAAAATTTGCTTAGTATCAAATCATTCAAAGAGATTTAATGCAGTTTGTTATTGTTAAAAAGAGACGCTTACTGGAAATAGAGTTGACATAAGCAATAGAAAATATCAGAGAGGGTTTAGGGTTTTCCGATTTGCAAACTACGAAAGGCATACAAATTAGATTAGTTTGCTCCAAACTCAGTACTCAATAGAACTAGGGTTGGTAGTGGGTCAGGTGTCCATTAAAACTGCCTACCTTGAATCTAAACCCATTTATGAAATAAGGTACCTGAACCCATTTATAACTATATATAGTTGCTTTACCTGAACCCCTCCAGGATCAGATTACCAATACAACACCCATATACTACCAAACCCATATTACCCGTTTAACACAAAACAAACAAAATCCATACAAAACACAAAAACTGGGACCTGAACCCATATAAAAAAGTTTATATAAAATTCAAACTAAATCCATACAACATAGAAACAAACAAATATCTCAATAAAAAAAATTACAACCAAAATCCATTGAAAAAGCACAAAAATAATGATATAGAACACAAGGAATTAAGGGAGGAAAATTGATTCTTCACATAAACATAATGTTTGGAGTTTAGACTCTAATTTCCCAAGATCCAAGTTTGCAAGGCACATCAACAATCAACATCATCTTGAACTGCACACTCAAGGAATTCCTGAGTATGCATTGAAAATCTTATAAAGAAAAAAAAAACAACTGTTTTTTTATGCCCGAGTAAGACTGCAAACTGCCAACCCTTATTAGGCACGGTCCAAAAGTGACTGTTTAGAATTGTGACCCCAATAAAAAAGAACGAAATAAGTGGGTAAGCAACAAAGATATATTTTCACTTTAGGATTTAGAACCCAGAAACACAATTTAACAAATTAAATACATTTTTTTTCCCAAAAAAAAAAAAAAAAAAGAAGGAAGCATCTCAAGAAATAGACATTACAACCAAAGTAAAGAACATAGAATAATCTGAAAACATAAAGGCTAAAGCAGTAAATAAGAAAAAAAAAAAAAAAAAAGAAGGAAGCATCTCAAGAAATAGACATTACAACCAAAGTAAAGAACATAGAATAATCTGAAAACATAAAGGCTAAAGCAGTAAATAAGGAAAAAAGAAAGTGAGAAACCTCCAGTTTAGTTTAAGATGATTATTGAATCGGTCAATAAATTTCCCTTTGCACCTAATTTATCTATAATTATTACCTCTTTCAATAATAAGCCGTAATAGCAGTGTCATGCCTTATCAAGAACATTCTTTGAGTTATATCGTTTTTATATGTCTATAATTCTCTCTTCCCTTTGCTTCTAATCCTAGTATTCACTGCATCCTTGGAGAAATTTAAATATATATATGAGCTGGTAAGCACCATTAGAAATTTTCCAATGGGGGTACTAAGTCTACCAATTTAATTAATTAAGTAAACAACATATATTTCCTACTGCTAGGAAAGAAACCAAAAATAATTTTAGTTTTGATATGCACTCATTTGTCACTTACACAAAGGGAAAAACAAGGTTAACTACAATTGACAATAATGATTTCATTGTTAACTACAATTGACAATAATGATTTCATTATTTTAATCCCTAGCTTCTGGAATTCTTGCAACAATGTCAAAACAAATCTCTGTTCGAACTTGTGATTCAGTTTCAGGTTTATTATTACAAAATTAGTTAAATTCCCTAAGAAATTCTACAAATCAAACCAAACAATCATATCAAGAACTATTTACACCCACAAAATCAAACCACATATTCGTTCACAGTGAAAAGAAAAGGGGAAAAAAAAATATTCACAGAGCTTCAACAAGTAGCAAAACTACCTGCCCTTGCAACTGCCAGAAAGAGAGCTCGTCGTCTTCAACGAGCTTTTTGTGGAGATGGCTGCTTGTGGAGTTAGATTCGGTCTTTCAATACAAGGAAAGAAGAAGAAAGCGGCGAAACCGTGTGACCTCTTGGCTAGAGTTGGCAGCGGGGCGGATATCCGCAAAAAATAAACTACCCTAATCTGGATCCGTTGTTAATTTAAGTCCCCAAATCCGTAACGAATCTGTCGAGGAATAAATCAATAATACTCAAACCCGTCCAAAGTCCATTTAGAAATACCCACATATTACCCGAATCCGTTAAAATATCCGTTTAATAACAAATTTATTCGATCCATGAAACCTGAAACTGCATGAAACCCATATCCGAACCCAAAATGCAAAAAAAAATAAAATAAAATAAAACTACATTAAAATTCAACTTCAAAATAGAAAAACAACTTACTCTGTAATATTCAAAATAGTATAACAAATTAACCAGTAATATTCTCAATCAATCAACAGTACATAGCAATATTAAAATAGATCAAAAGAATTGAAATTCAAACAAATATCTCAATTCTCAATTAAACAATAATCAAACATCTATTAAAATTCAATATCCATAATATCAACCACAAACTAAAAACTAATTAAAATATAATAATACTAAACTATAACAAATTATCATAAAAGGAGAACCAAATCAATATAAAACATAATAAAAAGTATGTCAAAAAAAAAATTACTGAATTAAAAAGTACATCAAAACAAAAAAACACTACAACAAACAAATATTTGCGGAAGGCATAGACATATTTGTCTCATTTTTGCTACTATCTTCACAATCTATACTCTCAAATGTGGACATTATATCCTACAAAATAAAATCTATATTTAGATACAATATATTTAAAATATATAACATATTTAAATAGAAAAAGAAAACCAACAACAATGTAATTTAAAACTAAAAGAAAAGGCAATTTAGAATATCAAATCAACTAGTTAGTTAGGCTTAGCATTTAGAATATCAAATCAACTAGTTAGTTAGGCTTAGCTAATTTAAAATTACCTACAGCAAATCTGCAATCAAGTTTAGGGATCATAAACAAGTTTGCAAATTAAGCTAGCAAATTCAAAGTCTAGCAATATGATTAAAACCCTTACATGTTTAAACTATCCAAGTCAGCCCTATATCCTTCTCAAAAAGAAAAATTCAGCCCTATATAACATCACAAAATACTAAAAAAAATCAGCCCTATACAAAATACAAAATATTAAACCTTGTGTATAATCCCCTATGTAATTTTTGTTATTGCTTTTAAAAGCTTATTTCTAGATAGATTTGTATGAATATCTCCTGGTAAAAGAAAAAAACAAGAACAAATTAAACCTGTTAACGTGTTTTGCTTTCACAGTTAGTAAAAAAAGCAGATTCCTTATAACGTGTTTTGCTTATCAAGTTTGATATTTGTAGCTAACCTCATTTACAATAACAAATTTTAAATTTGGAATTCTATTATTGAAAACCAGACTTTGAATAACTTTAGCTGGAGAAAAATTAACAAACCATTCTCAGTATATGACAATTATATGCAAATAATCTCATTATCAGTATTTCTAGACAATCTTAATCATTATTAACAAACCAATCCTTAATCAAGACAATCTTAATCATTATTAACAAACCAAACTTTGAATTAACAAACCAAACATATCAGATTGCACTTAACAAACCATGAATTGGCTTATATTCACCATCCTTTTGCCTTTTAATATATATATTTTCAACAAATAAAGCATGCACAAAACCCATAAACGAAAAAATAAAACAATATGCAAATAATCTTGGCTGAACCCATAAATTAATTCAACAATTCCTCCTCTTTGTCTGTTTATATGTGTTTATAAAAAATAAAAAATAAAAAAGAAAGAAAAAGGAAAAGGGATGAAGCAAAACGAAAAAAAAAAAAATGAGAATGAGATAAAAAAAAAAAAAAAAAAACCAAGAACGAACCTGGCCACTTTTACGAAAAAAAAAAAAAAAAACCAAGAACGAACCTGGCACTTTTACGCTTGAAGAACACGACTGCTGCGGAGGCGATGGCCAAGAACGAAAGCAAAGGGAAGGTATAAACAAATACTTAGTAGGTTATAATTTCATTGGTGATATTTTATACGAGTAATTTATTAAAAGTATATCTAGATTTTACATTGCACATGAGTCATATTTTGAATTAAGATCTAATTATAATTATCATTAGAAGTTTACTAATGACGTTGATAAATAGTTTTAAAAATTTTTAATTATAACATTATTAGCATTCTATTTAATTAATAACTTTTTTATTTTTAATAAATTTCATAATTACCAAACAATAAGAAATTCAATTAAATTACTAAGACAAGACATGAATAATATTATATATAATTTTATTTAATAAATTTTATGAAAAAAAAATAAATTCAATTTATTTAGATATTATAATTTAATGTACATAATTTTATTAAAATTTACTTGTAAATAAAATATATTATCCAATAATATTGCATTCATTAATAAATGTGTAAAGTATAAATCACTATAGTTACCAATATATGTATTTTTGGTATTTTTTACATATGACTGTTAAATAGTTTGGTGGTAAGGTAACTTAATTGATATATAGAGGTCATGGGTTTGATATTGCTGATTATCATAAAAATTTTCCTTTAAATCATATGGGCAATGAGGTGAATATCAGGTAGTCGTGTCCCAAACCTGCATAAAGAATTACGTCTTATGAGCTCTTTTTTTTTTGTTTTTTTTTTTTTAACAGCATTCTAACCTACATAAAAATGACACAAGTTTAGGTATGTCAAAACTATATGAGTTTGTTTTTTTAGCTACACACAACCACACTTGATTGGTAAGATTAGCTATTTCTTAATTTTTTCTTCTTCTTCCTATTTTTATTATTTTTATACATTGGGCTGCCCTGTCCTTTGAATGATATTCACCAAATTGGTGATAACTTTTTATCATGAAGAGGACTCGAACTTGAAACTTCTCATTCCCTACATCTCCTACAAGAGGTAGGAAAACCAATCAGACCACACATGATTCACATTATTATCTTTATTTAAGAAAACATAGGCATGAGATTAATAATCAAGCTATGCTTATAATACTATAAAGATTACAATTGCATATGATTATAACATTATAAAATATTTTTATAATTTTAAAAAATATATATATATAATCCTGAAACAAAATGATATGAGTTGACATTCTATTATTTGAGTATTCTATTTTTTTTAGAAATTTTTGAATTTTTTCTTTATTTTCTATGTTTTGATTGTATGGTTATATTTTTTACTTTAAAATTAATAATATTTAGATAATAGCAATATATTTTGAAATCTAATATAATTTAACAACTATTATATTTTATTCGGTATTTGATTTTCATTTTTTTAAATCTTGAAAAATTTTAATTGCAATTTTTAGATTTTTTTCTTTATTTTTCTATATTTCGATTGGATGGTTATATATTTTTTTAATTTTAAAACTAATATTTAGATAATAGCAATATATTTTGTTTCTAATATTTATTTTTCTATATTTCGATTGGATGGTTATATATTTTTTTAATTTTAAAACTAATATTTAGATAATAGCAATATATTTTGAAATCTAATCTAATTTAACAACTATCCTATTTTATTCGATATTGATTTTCATTTTTTCAAAATTTAAAATTTTTGAAGATAATTTAGCTTTTGAAAATTTTTAATTTTATAACTATACATGTATCTATATATGATCATAGCCAGTGGCTTAAATGAACAAGATGATTCTTTTTGCATAAAATATATGGTTACTATTTTACTTTCTTTTGTTAGTTAGTTTGTCATATGTTGAATTTTTTTTTCTTTTCTTTCTTTAGTATAGCGCATCAGTTAGTATATCATAGTCCAATTATCTTCTCGCAAGTAAGCATCAATCTTTCTTTAGTATAGCGCATCAGTTAGTATATCATAGTCCAATTATCTTCTCGCAAGTAAGCATCAATCATTACACTCCTCAGACTCGATAGCATTTCCAAGAAGAGCTTTTTGCTTCTGTCATCGATCCTACCCGCCAATAATATTTAATAAAAAATGTGCATGATTTAGATGCATATGTTTAAAATTGTTCCACTTGAATTTGAAGCTGCGATTCTTCTCTTTTTTAAATCTTGATTTGTACCATTGTTTGAGCATCAATTTGTTTAGAATCACATGCACCCATCAATTTATTTTTTTTAGTTTTCTTTGTTGCCTTTATCAATCATAATACTCAAAAATTTATGTTACTATGAACTCTTTCTATTTTTCAGTATAAGTTCAAGTAGAAAAGAAAGATTTTATATGTGCTAGATTGATACTAATATAAACTTATGCATTTACAATATTATTTCTTATGATTGTGGTGACGTTAAACGATTTAATTTTATTGATTTTATTGATGTATAAACTTAACTTTGCGGGATTGGCAGAATTTCTCAAAGTGATGAATGAAGTGATCATGAATGCAAAATATAGTGATTGTTCCATGTTATATATATTCTAGATTTTATATTTTTAGAAGAAACTATTAAACAAGACTTTTAAATTAGTTTTTCATTTTTAAAACTTTATATGGATGACTATATTTATTGGTTCACACCTATAAAGATAAATTTATTGGCACACTAATTAAGAATTTTTTTTTATTTTTGTTAACTTATTAATAAATGCAAGATATACTAATAAAATAATCCTTTAAAAAATAATAATAAAGTAACTCGCGCAATGTGCAGGCCTTCACCTAGTTATAATATAATATTCTAAATACTAGTAATAATTAGAACATTTATAATTATTAAATTAGTATAATTATGATAATATATAAATAGAAAAATCATTATAATTATAATTAATAGCTACAATACTATGTAGATAGAATTGATAACGTGGATAAAAAAAAATTTCTTGATTTAAAATGATAACTCTAAGGATCAAGATTTAAACTTTCATTTTGAAAATAGAATTAAATTTTGCTATTAAATATGTAGTTATTTAGGGCATCATTCAGTTTGACTGAATCAAATTGTTTTAAATGGCAACTGAACTCATAAACGAAAGAATGCAGAATTGAATTAGATAAAATTAGTTCAATTCAATTATTTCAAACTAATTTAACTATTTTATGCATAAAAATAATTTAGCTAGACTCATATAAAATCAAAATAAAATTGAAAACTGATTGATTGATAATACCAAACCATGAACGAATTGATTCAGTTCAATTTTATCTTGAGGTCATCGATCAGGAATTGCATACTGGACTAAAATCATCTCCATAGGGCACCGCCTAAGCACACTTACCTAAAATGATAAAAAGATTGCTTTAGCTTATCAATTAGATACTTTTTGTTATTTTTAATTGTGTGAACCCCTCCCCCAAATATCAAATGCATGCGAATGCATGTGACTAAGGAAGAAATGCACGTGATGTGTGAGTCGCCACCTTGTTTAATTATTTTCGGGTAAACTAGGAAAAAACCCTAAGTGCACCTTGTTTAATTATTTTAGGGTAAACTAGGAAAAAACCCTAAGTGACTCCAATTTTAATTAACCTAAATGCTAGATTAATTAACCCAATGTTAACGCATGGTCTACGAACCCGAGGTGGATCCTGAGACTATATCATGCTGATGAACTAACCAAAACAATGAATGCTTTGCAGGGTAAATGATGCAATTGGACCAATGAAAGTGTTTATGTCATTTTGACTTGCCGCCCGGGTTAAATCCCAAACGTGCCTACGTACTTCCGTTTGAATGGAAGATCAAAGTCAACATAGTTCGATAGGCCTCTTTTAGGCCTCTTTAGAGGGCATTGAATGGGGATGCTGTTATGCCCATGAGTGGTGTGTATTTGTGCATTTTGTTTAGGCATTTTTGCCAAAAGAATTGATTGATTTTAGGCATTTTGATGCCAAAATGTTGATTTTAATGGCTTTTTAGCCAAAAAGATTGTTTTTGGCAATCGTTGCCAAAATGATTTAATTTTAGGCGATTGTCGTCAAAATGATTGATTTTAAAAAGGCTTTTAGCCCAAAAGAAGTTGATTTAGGCAATTTGATTGCCAAAATGATGTTTGAATTGGGCGATTGTCCCGCAAAATGATTGATTTAAGGCTTTTAAGCCAAAATAAGTTGATTAATTTATAAGCATTTTGCCAAAAAGATTGATTTAATTTGTAGGCAATTTGTTGCCAAAACCGTGAATCGATTAAGGCTTTTAGCCCAAAATTATTAATAAATTGGATTTAAGGCCAGATTTGGTTTTGAAATAAAAGGCGATTACACCCATAGCTATTAATTAACTAGGTATTTTAAGCCATATTGTCGGATTTAGGCTTTAAATACCACGATTATTAATTAACCGGGCATTTAGCCTAAAATTTTATTTAATTGAGGCAATTTGTTTGCCCCTAATGATGACATGGATGCAATTTTATCAGTTGTAAGAATTATTAGGAGTAGAAAAGAAGCATGCCATGAAGTGCTAAAATTAAATAGCAGAGTTCAGTTCATGTACCTGATTTAATCGTCGACCGCTTCTTAACTCCAGGTTAAGCTCCTCGTTAAGGGAATTAATTTTAATTTAATTTTAAGTGAAGCTCCTCGTTAAGGGAATTAATTTTAATTTAATTTTAAGTGACCAAGTATCACAATAATAAAATAAAACTAAAATTAAAAAAATGCAAGACAGCAGTAAAGAATCGCAAAGAGCGTATGGAGAAGGAGCGTCCGTCAACACAGACTGAGTGTGGAAAACAGAAGGCCCGGGGCTGCTTTTATAGGGCAAATCGGACTGTTTCGGAAGGAGCGTAGGGGAGAAGGAGCGTCCGTCAACACAGACTGAGTGAGTTGAAATGAAGACATCGGGGCCAATTTATAGGCAAAAAACGGACTGTTTGGCGGCCTGAGCCGATGGGCTCGGTGGCCTGGGCCGCCGGATTCCGACGGCCCGAGTTGCCGGGGCAGGCGGCCTGAGCCACCGAGGCTGGCAGGTTTGCTAATTTTTCGTCCGAAGGCTTTTCCGGGAGTTTCGAACCTCCAAAAAATATTCCGGGACCAGTTCCGCGATCCTCGCGACGTCCGGACGTTTTAAGTACCATATTGGCATACTTCTGATAAATTTCCAAAATGGCCTCTTCCAAAATGGCCTTTGGTCCGATCGGACTGTTTGCAGTTCGGGAAAATTGGCTCTTTGAGCCTCAAAATTTGGGTGTTCACAAATTGTATTATTAATTATTATTTGTTAAAATTTTAGTCACTGTCCATCTAAAAAAAAAAAAAAGTTATGGCTTTTTGTTTAATAATGGTGTTCAGCATTAAAAATAAACAATAACAGCAGATGAAGCACCATATGCAAAATCAAGGCATGATTGACTGATAAAAAATTACAGATAACACAAATCTACTTTGGTACAATAGGAATCTCAATTGCTGATGCTATTAATTTTACAAGGAGTCAGCAAAGTAAAGGATACAACAAATCTCCTAAGAAGTTTCCTAAAATGGTGAATAAACATGAAAGAACAAAAATATAATATCGATTGAAGAGTGTGAAGAGACCAAGCTTCGAATTGTAATAGCCAAAGCTTGTTTGGCTAATCATTGACGAGGAGAACAACAGGAATAAGCAAATCTTATTTTGTCAAATTGCAAGATTCTCTTTTCAGCATTTGCAGATACAGGAAAATGGAGTATGCATGAGATCCATACTATCGTAAAAATATTGCACCCAACCGATTTATGGTGTCCGATGCAGAAGGTTCACCCAAGGATATCTGAATAGTTGAAAGCTTGACCAGCTCATATCCAATGACAATGCCATCAAGGCCATAAAGCATTTCAAGTATCTGTAGCCATATATAAAACCATGACTTAATCAAATAGTCTCAGTTTGATTAGCTGAATATAGTATAAAAGACGGTGACTGATAACAACAAAATATGCATGTGTTTCATCATTTGTTTTAATTAAACTTAACTTCATTTGAATATTAAAATAAGAATAAAACTCCATTTTACATAGTTTTCTCTCTTTTATATGGATGACACATGAGCAACATCAACAATTGCTATTTTAAACAAAAATGGACCAATTATGACCCAATTGGCGCCTGTGAATACGCATGGCATAAGAAATCAAGTTAGAAATGAATTCTGCATCAACATCAAGTCGGGAAGGAATCCCGCAAAGACATCAAGCCGGGAAGGAATCCCACAAAAAAATCAAGTCAGAAATGAATTCTGCATCAACATCAAGTTACGAAAGAATCCCGCAAAGACATCCAGTCGGGAATGAATCCCGTAAAGACATCAAGCCGGGAAGGAATCCCGCGAAAAAATCAAGTCAGAAATGAAGTTTGCATCAACATCTAGTCGGGAAGGAGTCCCGTAAAGACATCAGAGTCGGGAATGAATCCCGTAAAGACATCAAGCCGGGAAGAAATCCCGCGCAGAAATCAAGTCAGAAATGAATTCTGCATCGACATCCAGTCGGGAAGGAAATCCCGCAAAGACATCAAGCCGGGAAGAAATACATCGAGCCGGGAAGGAATCCCGCGAAGAAATCAAGTCAGAAATGAATTCTACATCAACATCAAGTCGGGAAGGAATCCCGCATAAGACATCCGATCGGGAAGGAATCCCGCAAAGACATCAAGCCGGGAAGAAATCCCGCGAAGAAATCAAATCGAAAATGAATTCCACAATCAGCATTTTCGCATCCCGGAAGGAAACTACGAAAGACCTGATTCTCCCCCATCCCCGAAGAAGTTCTTGGAGATACGTAGGCAGCCACAAAGGCACGGTCACAAACATAAGGCATCATAAATAGCATTTTCTCTTTGCCAATATAAAAAATAATAAAAAATAATAAAAAAAAGAGAAGAAAAGAAAAATAAAAGCTGGAATTGAAAACCCAAAAGGACGGCTTCAGGCAAGAATTGAGCCCGCTAGACTGAAAACCCGAAAGGGCGGTCCGGGCAAAAGTTAGGGCAAAGAGCCTGCTAGAGTCGAAAACCCGAAAGGGCGGCTACAAGGCAAAAGTTAAGGCAAAAAAAAAAAAAAAAATCAAAAAGTGCTTTCATGAATTCTTTTAGAGAGTCCATTTTTGTTGGATAAACAGCAAAGTATGTCCTTAAAAAAAAAAATCCCTTTCAAAGGTCTCCTTGGGAGTATATAAATCATTTTTTCCAGGAATCACCGTAAAATGATTGGAGGCATATATGGTAAGCAAAGGAATACAATTGTAGTGAAATTGAAGTCCAAAAATGCATGAAAATCAAAGTCGCGAGCGCGCCTGTGTAACGTCCCATTTTTCTATTGAATCGAGTCGTTGCTTAGAGTCGAGTCGGGCTGATCCAAAACCCGGTTCGATCCATTAGATTCGAGAGTGGGCTAGAATGGGATGACATTGAAATAAGGAAAAGAAGAACTGAAATAAGGAAAAGAAGTGGACTTACTTGAAGGAAACAAACAGATCAAAGTATAAGGATTAGGACTTACTTGCACTAAAAGAGAAAGCTTAGGAATTAAGTTGTGACATAGTGACACTTGAGGGACCATTTGGTTTACACACAAAATCATGATATTTTTGGAGTATTCCTTTCATTTTCATTTCTTCATCCTTATCTTCATCTTCTTCCTCTACTTTCCTCTTACACTTTCTTTTCTCCATCATGTTTAATGGTGGGGAAGATGTTAATGGGAGTTAAGCATTAATTCAACTTCTATTCTATCCAAGTAAGTAAACCTTCTTAAATTTCATACTTGCTATATTGTAGATAAGTTATGAGAATTCTGATGTGTATAGGAGAAGGGAGTTCAAAGATTGTAGAAAAGAGAAGCTAAAGAAGAACTCAAGCTTTTTGGAGTTAAGGTTTGATATCTCTTGTTATTTTCCATTTTTCTTTGTATGAGAATTATGTGTTATGTTGCTAGTGAGACAATATATTGCTTCATGTTGAGTGGGAGGACTGGTACTGGTGAGAAACAAGGGAAAACAGGGGAGGTATTGAACAAATGAAGTAAACAAATTGGTTTATGTTGAAACAGGGCTTGCTGGAAATTTTACCAGTAACTTCATCTTGATTTTGACCCCATTTAATGATCGAATTAGGAAGTGTCATAGAAGAGTTATTTCATGAGATCATGTGTTGGAGTTGTATATTGAGAGATATGATCAAAAGAGTACAGACTGTAGGCTGGAAGCGCGCGCGCGAATTGCATTATGAGTTCGCGTTGCCTCCTCGCGCTCGCGAATTTGAATTACGCGCTCGCGACTTTCACCTGAAGCTCTCTGACTCTTATTTGACACATCGTCGCGCGCTCGCGACTTTGCACTGCGCGCTCGCGACTTGTGCTTGAAACTCTCTGCCTCTCATTTTGCCCTTCTCGCGCTCGCGACTTTGCAAGAAGCGCTCGCGACTTGGCCCTTGGCCTGGAAGCGCTCGCGACTTGCGCTGCGCGCTCGCGTAGTTGGCCTGATAACTCACTGTCTCTCTTTTGGCACTCTACGCGCTCGCGACTTGCATTTACGCGCTCACGACTTGTGCCGATCACACATACGCGCTCGCGACTTGCATTTACGCGCTCGCGACTTTCACCTGGAAACTCACTGACTTTCAGATGTGCATTACGCGCTCGCGACCTTCGCGACCTTGAAGGCGCGCTCGGGCGACTTGTGTTTTCATGCACTTTTGGACTTCTTTTTCATGGAATTTGGGATTCGCTTTGTCTCATTTGTTGCCTCCAATCCATTTTACATTTTACAACAAAAATACAACATTAAATCATGTATCAAAGCAACATGGTTATGAATTGTATTCCTTTTCTCAACTTGTATGTCTTCAACCATTTTAAAGCAAAAAGACATCATGAACACATGTATAAAAACAAAATGCAAACATGCAAGTGGTGTGAAACTAACATGACACAGGTTGCCTACTTGGCGAGGCTATCAGCATACAGGTACAACATGAGAACATGTATCAAAACAACATACAAGCATGCAAATGATGTGAAACCAAGTAAACAATATGGTTTATGAAGTTATGAAGATGTTAATATGCTTTTGTGTAATACTATTGACATACCGATATTATGCTCCATTGAAGTTAGGTAGAAACCACATAGATAAGGCTATGTCGCGACATAGGATAGCAAATCTGTGCCCCATACAGTTTGGTACTCCAGCGACAGGCCGTAGATATGATTTATATACGGGTCATAGCAGCCCAGGCATACAGTATTCATCCAGTTTCATACAGTTGTTCTTATCACTTCAGTTTCACTATAACCTTATGGAGCCATACAGTTTTATTGACTACAAATTGCAGAAGTCATACAGTTTCTGTATACATATGTGTGCTTACATGTTTATTTATACATAGGTGTGTGCTTATCTATTTCTTTATACGATGAGATATCCACTGAGTTTTATTTACTCAGCGAGTTACCTGTTTAACTCGTAGGTTTTGGGACTGGACCATACATAGTCATCTTACAACTGCTGCAGTTCATCTTTGGTCATACAAACATAAAAGATACATCAGGTAAGATTAAATGAAAGTATCACATGTTATACTATGCTTATAAGTTTATTTATTTTAATTCGTTAAGGAGCCATACAAGTTATGATGGGTTGTTAATCCATACCTTATATGCCTGTGACTAAAGTGCATCAGTCATACAACAGAATGAACAGCAAGTAAGACAATGGAATATATAAATGTTTATGTATTCCCATACGGTAATCTTACATGTTTATTGATTTCATTCATACAACACAATGAACAGCAGGTAAGATCATGATAGTATCATAAGGTGTGAGTTAAGGTTCATGTAAAGAAGTTATGAACCTTAACTCTCACCTTATGATACTATTGATGTTTACGACTTAGAAGTTTATTCGTTGCTATAAAGAGACATTTATGTTGAAATTTACTGATTCTTTGAGTATCAATGCTTTATGAAATTTGTATTTTAAGTTAGTTGCCATCGCACTTTGTTTAGTATGTGAATTATGAGCACCACTGAGTTTTATACTCAGATAATAACTCAGCGCGTCGATTTTTATCACGCGCAGGTTTGAGATTCCGTGATTGCTACTAGAAGACTTGGAAGAGTACTATCAAGCAGAAGTTGATTAATTTGGAGTAGTAAAGATTGGAGAGTTATATAAGTAAGAATTATGGCTGTATTAAGATTTATGGCATGTAATAATTATTATGTTTGTGACTTTATGTGATTGTAAATATAATTGAAACAATGTAATTAATTTTTGGTGTAAGTAGTTTTTGGGAGATAAGAAATAATATTAATGAAAATGATATGAAGAATGAAATAGTCTTACTAATTGGTATGATTAGGTCATGAAAAACTTGAAATATAGATTCTAAAGGAAAATTAAATCTGCTAGATATTAAATGCTATGAGGATTTATACAATTATGAAAGATATATAAAGTGTTATGTGGTTATAATGATTATTTGGAGATGTTGGAAGTCTGAAAGTTTAATTGGGAGTGTTTTGTAATCATATTTAGCAATACAGGATGAGTATCAATCCCCATGATAAGACAAATTTCAACCCAGATTGTAGAGTCTAGGCTCGGTTTCATTCGGGTTAACCGGGTGGGACCGGGAAGGGATGCTACAACGTCACTCTTTGAGTCATTCCTCGAAAAAAAAAAAAAAAAATTGTCAAAGTAATCGTTGAGAGGTAATTCTTTTAATACCGATCGTCTCCAACTCGGACCATCGTTTCTTTCCGATCCTTTCAGACGAGCGATGTCATCCACATTGTCTCGTTTTCCTCGAGTCATATAAGTTGTCCTCGAGTCATATAAGTGGCCTTGTTCTCATTGATATGCCAATTAGTTGGACAAGTACAACACCAATGTTTTGAAGTATTCCATGATCAACACCATTCTGGGGGCAAGAAGTGATAAGAACCTTCACCATCCTCCCATCACAGAAGTAATCACGGAATTTTGTCTTTCATTAAGGAGAAATTCTATTTCAGCTAATAAGGGCATCAATTCTCTCAAGCACGGGGCAAAATCCTCCAAGTCGAATTCAGGGGCAAGTGCACAGAGGCCCGAAAATTCACATTCTGGCCACAGAGGCCCGAAAATCACAAAGGCCACACAGGCCCGAAAAATCACAATCAGGCCACAGAGGCCCGAAAATTCACGATCAGGCCACAGAGGCCCGAAAATTGACAAATCGGCCACAGAGGCCCAAAAATTCATGATTCGGCCTAAGGCCCGAAAATTCCGAAAAAAAAAAAATAATATACATGCAATAAAAGTGAAAGGAGGCTTACTTGGGCGAAGATGCCAGTTACGGAGGCGTGAGTGTCAGCGTCCACCGTAAGATTGACTTCCTCGACAGAAATTCCCAGGGACTCCAGATACTCCTCACCGCTCAGATCAGAGGAAGCCATGAAGGTATGAAATTCTAGAACTTTAGAAGTTGAGAGCTTTAGAGAGAACTCTTTGATTTGGAAAGTTTGGAATGAATGAAAATGAGTCTTTTCAAGCTATTTATAAGCAAATAGCTAAAGGACGGGCCTCCTGGATGCGTCCGATTTTCGCCTTCAAAATTTGCGTTCCAGACAACCACCGACTCCCATAAATCATTTTTATGGTCGGCGGTGGGGGGCAACTGTGAATACTCAAATTTTGAGGCTCAGTTTTGCTACAGTAAATTTGACTTTGCTAAAAGCATGTTTTCCCGGACTGCAAACAGTCCGGCCGGACCAGAGGCCATTTTTGACCTTTACTACAGTGTCGCATGCCAAATTTGTTTTTTGACTTTGCTACAGTAAAGTTTGGACTTTACTACAGTGTACATGAATTCTGCAAAAACGTCAGCCGGGAAGGAATCCCGCAAAGACCATCAAGCCGGGAAGGAATCCCGCAAACCGGGAAGGAATCTGGCGAAGAAATAACAGCAACTGTGCAAAACAGTCTGGCCGGACCGAATGGGCCATTTCGGAAAAGTTCCACCGAAAGTATTCCAATATAAAACGTCCGGAATGTCGCGAGGATCGCAAAACTGGTCCCGGAATAATTTTTGGAGGTCTGGAACTCCCGGAAAAGCCCCCGGAGCGAGATAGGGGGGGCAGCCGCCCTAGGCAGCCGCCGAGCCTCCTGGGCGGCAGCTACCGCCCAGCCCGGCGGCACCTGCCGCCCTGGGTCCGATTTTGGCCTATAAATAGGCCATTTTTAGCCTAATTTTGAGACCCTGTCTGTGTTGACGGACTATCTTTCTCCCCCCACGCTCTTTGCGATTCTTTTACCGTTTTTTGCATTTTAATTTAATTTTTATTATATTTTGTTGTGTATATTTTGTTGTGATATTTGGACACTAAATCAAATAAATTAAAATTAATATTCCCCAAGCGAGGAGCTTAAATCTGGAATTAAGAAGTGGCCGCCGATTAAATCAGGTACGTAAACAAAACTCTGACTATTTAATTTCAGCACTTCATGCATATTTCTCTTCTACTCCTAACAATTCTATAATTGCATAAATGCATTCATGTTATTTATTTTAGCAAATAAACTGCTTTGATAAAAAAGAAAAAAACATGATTAAGCTTAACGCCCGATTAATTAATAATCGTGGCAGTTAAGCTTAAATCCGACAATATTGGCCAAAGAGCCTAGTTAATTAATAATTCCAATTGCCCTTATTTCGAATAAAATGGTTAAAGTCCAAATTGATCAAATAATTGTGGCTAAGCCTAAATCAACACTTTTCGGCCAAAGGCCCTTAAAATCAACATTTTTGGGCGATAATCACAAGTCCAATTAATCAATAATTGTGGCTAAAAGCCTAAATCAACACTTTTCGGCCAAAGACCTTAAAATCAACCATTTTGGCGACAAATCGCTTAAATTACACATTTTAGCAAACAAATTGCTTAAATCAACCAGTTTTGGCCAAAGGCCTTAAAATCAGTCATTTTGGCGACAATCGCCCAAAACAAACCTTTCGGCGAACTAATTGCCTAAATCAATCAATTTTGGCACAAATGCCCCAAAGTCAACAATTTTGGCGACAAATCGCTTAAATGAACCATTTTGGCACAAATGCCTTAAAATCAACAATTTTGGCGACAAATCGCTTAAACGAACCATGCCTTAAAATCAACCATTTTTGGCTCAAAGCCTTAAAATCAACCGTTTCGGCGACAATCGCCCAATCACATCATTTTGGCAAACAAATTGCCTAATTCAATCAATTTTGGCTCAAAGCCTTTAAATCAACCATTTTGGCGACAAATCGCCCGACAAAATCATTTTCGGCAATAATAAGCCCGAACACCATTTTTGGCAAAAATAAGCCCAAACACCGATTTTGGCGACAAATCGCCCGACAACCGTTTTTGGCACAAATGCCTTAAAACCAACACACTTGGCGACGAACGCCTAATCGAATCAATCGATCTTTTTGGCAAAATGCCTAAACACTCATGCACAAAGCATACACACTCATGCACAAAGCATACACAAACAAAGCATACACACACATGCACAAAGCATACACACACTCAAAATGCTAAGCATACACCTTCAATAGCCCTTCAAAGAAGGCCTAAATCGAACTAATCGTTGACTTTGAATCTTCCCATTCAAAACGGAAGTACGTAAGGCACGTTCGGGATTTCAAACCACCGGGCGGCAAGCGAATTACTTAAAACATTTCATTTGGTCAAATTACATGCATTCACCCTGCAAAAAACATTGCATTCATACGGTTAGTTCAATCAGCATGACATAAGTCTGGGATTCATCTCGGTTAGCAGACCAATGGCCTTAAACATTGGGTATAATTAAATCTAGCAACTAGGTTAATTTAAAAATTGGAGTCACATAGGGTTTTTTTTCCTAGTTTAACCCTTAAATAATTAAACAGAGGTGGCAGGTGGCGACTCACACACTCACGTGCATTTCTGTCCTTAATCATATGCATTCATATGCCTATGACATTTGGGGGAGGGGTTCACAGCGCCTCATCAATGCAAAAGAGCCCTTGAAGACTTATTGCTTATGAATCCAAATGATGCTCTTAAAAGCCAAACAAATCCAAGGTCCAACGCACATTCAGCCCAAGAAGAAAGAAAGAAGGAGAGTTAATCAACATGGAAGAATATGGACCAAGTGCAAAGCGAGCTGTGAGATGATCTTCTGATAGATTGTTTGGAACAAAAAAGCTGCAGTTAAGAAACATTGTGTTAGTTATATAACCTATAGCCAATTTGATTGGTTATATTTTAGATACCTATAGCCAATTTGATTGGTTATATTTTAGATATAATATTTCATGTAATAAATATTTTATTATTAATAAGAGGCATTTATTTATCTTTTATGTTCTATTTTTTGAATCTTGGTAAAAGAGAAAGTCCATGAGACAATATTGCTTTGCAAAATAAATTATATTATGGTTATAATTATGAGTTTTATGTTTGCATTAGAACAATGTCTCTAAATATTCCTGGTTAATGTTCTCCTTATTATTGGATAATAATTAGAGTTGTTAAAACTGGTACATATTATGCTCTTTTCTTAAGGAAGCAATTGTTCTCATAGGCTGAGACATATGTGATATCTAGAACTAATATGTAGGTGTTTGTTATTTAAACAAGTCCATTCGACATGCATGAGAATTTCATATGGAGAGTTACCTGTGTCTACGGAATACTCAAGTGATGGTTGTGTAAGTGATCCTTTGACTTGAAATTACTAAGCTATCTTATATGGGATGATTATAATTTGATTGTTCGTACACATTATTCATTACATGAATAATAAGCAATGATTAATTGGATATAGTAGAAACTTTATGGAGATACTTGTGTAATTAAAAGAGGATTTACCACCCTAGGCGATTTTTTATAGTATTTTTAATATAGTTCATATTAGGATTTTTATTACGTATTTAGTTTTTATTTCTAGTTGTATTTATGCTTTTGGGTAAAGCTTCTTTGAACCATAATCCACTTGATCTAAAGGAAATTTGTAGGGTTTTGGCATAGAAAAGAGCAAAATAAAGCAAAACACTCAGGCTCTAGCATGCCTTGCCCGTGCACATCAGCACGCCCGTGCTGGACTCAAGGACGCCCGTGCTGGACTCAAGGAAAATCAAGTGGAGACTTCAGACTCTAGAATGCCCTGACCAATTGCTATCTGGCACGCCCGTGCCTAAAGAGGACATCAACAAAAGGTGTGCTTAGGCGATGCATTTCATCCTGGTGACTCAGAGCCTAGCACGCCCTAGGCGTGCTATTGGGCAGCGCCGTGCCACAGATTCTTTCTATAGTGTGCTGTTTGGAGCACTGTTTGCGTCTCTTTTGAGTTCCCGCAAGTATACACGGATCGCAACGTAGTAATAAAAGATCGATCCCACGAAGGAACGGGTTATGGTCCCACTTTACTACTTAATCCCTTAACAAGCTTATGTTTTACAGCATAAAGCAATGGAAATGGGAATTAAAACTATAAATCTTATTTTAAAACTATACTAAATTATACTACTTTAATTTTATAGATAAAAGATTAATAGTAGAATACTTAGAAGAATTGATCATGCATTTGATTTTCTTTTTCTAATAAGCAAAAACGTGGTAACATGGCAATAAATTGATTCTTTAATCCATATGGCAAAGTATAATTCAACCTCTCGGTACAGAATTACTTTATTATTAAATATGCCATCTTCCACATACAACAAATGCCTGTCAATTATTAAACCTAGATCTTATTCTTTGATTATTTCAATAAGTTAGACTTAATTTTGACAAACTAAGTTAAAGATTCACATGCAAATCCAACTAAATTAATTCTATCTCTTTGATCCTTACTAAATTATTTCTTTCTGAGAATATAATTAAGTAAGCTTGATTAAACAAAGATCAAAAGATAACTTAAAAACAAACTTTCATTGAATGAAACCAAATAATATTGTCGCTTTGCATAGAAAATTATGAAGCACAACATGCAAAAAGTCTATAAAACAAGAGAAAGATAGAAGTAATCAAACTCAAGCCTCTTGGAGGGCGTCACACCTCGCTCCGGAGGGCCGTCACAGCCTCGAGGAACTCCTGATGTTTTTATTTGCACGAAACAATAATAAGCGACATGCTCGTCATCTTATTTCTAGTACTACTTTATTATTTTCTAATGTATTATAATACTACATTTTTTCCCTATTACATGATGCTATTGCATAATGCATATTGGCATTACACATATTACATTTTTTTTGTTTTTTTGCATCTTTTCCTCTTGATTTGGACTTCAATTTATAGAAGAGGAAGATGATGGCAGTTATGAAGGTGGTTGGCTGGCCAAAAGGTGCTTTAGATGACTCCTCTTGGGAAAAGTCCCGACCCATGCATGGAAAGACATGATTTTCTGGTGAAAGGTGGCAGTTATGTCTCCTAGAAACACGATTCGCGCTCGCGAGGTTCAAGGTCGCGCTCGCGACTTATGCTTTAAAAGTCTCTGTCTCTCAGGAGCGCTTCTCGCGCTCGCGTAGATGAATGTCGCGCTCGCGACTTTGCTTGTGAACTTTCTGACTCTCTGGAGTGCTTCTCGCGCTCGCGCAGATTACTGTCACGCTCGCGACTGGTGTTTTGAAGCCTTCTGAATCTTCTGGTTCATAGGCTACGCTCGCGATTTCCAGGTAGCGCTCGCGACTTAGGCATTTCCTTTGGTGCGACGTGCTTCGCGGCGCAAGGGTTGGATCAAGGATTTCTTCCATTTTTTTTTTCAACTTGCTTTGGTCTTCTTTTGTATAAAACAAATCTTTACTCCAACTGTGTTCCTGAAAATTACTTTGAAACAAAAACAACACCAACAAACATAAAATATATAAAAACATCATGCATTCATGCAATTTATATGAAAATAACATAACAAGATTTGCCTGCTTTGAGAGGCTATCAAGCACGACCCGTGCTGAACCATCCTTAGAACCGTGCTGAACCATCCCTTAGAACTCAGGCTCTGGCATGCCCGACCGTGTTACATGAAGAAGT